>LOEQ01011443.1:39210-49468 GCA_001685075.1 Bramus lutescens
TAATGAGTGAGTACATACCATATTCATCTTTACATCTTCACCAGCTTTCTGTCCTTCCTTCCTAAGTTTCACCTAGGATCTCTAGACCAGATGTCCTCAAACTCATAAATCCACCAGCCTCTTCTTTCCCAGCACTAGGAATATGGTATGTATCACCACACCAGGTTCTAAGCTTTTTTTAGTTCCTCTTTACAAATTGGAAAAATAGCTGGGGTGGGATCTTGCCCAGTGGTCACCACTCCCTTTATTCCATTTCTTAATCTGTGTATCTCTTTGAACACAGGATTTATCTCTATTTCACTTCCAGGTGCCCCCTTTATCAGTCTGTACATTTTGTATTTTTCCTTGCTCAGCTTACTCCTTCTCTTTATAAATCTTCATTAGAGTTACCAATAATATCCACATTTTAGTTTTTACTAGGCTGCTTTGAGATTTCCTTTGCCAAGTGAATTAATCCCAAACTCTTCATTTTATCCTCAGGCATACTTTTTAGACAAGGGCTAAAAGCAGCCACTTTCTTCACCAAAATATCATAAAACATTCTTTAGACAACAAATTAAAATTCTCTTGTGAAATCACTTGATCCAGCTTCCCACAATTCAAATAACCCTTAACACCACTGACTTCCACACTTCTACTAGTATGGTCCATTAAGCAATGCCTAAAGCATTTCACTGTTTTCATAACCCAATGTACCAAAATGCAAATTCCTTCAAAAAAAAAAGACCATAGTCAGGCCTATCACACCAATACCTCAGTCCTTGGTACCAACTCCTGTCTTAGATAGGGTTTCCACTACTATGAACAGACAACATGACCAGGGCAATTCTTATAAAGGAAAACATTAAATTGAGGTAGCAACTTACAGTTCTGAGATTCAGAACATTATCATCATGATAGGGAGTATGAAGGCTGGCTACATCTTAATTATAAGACAACAGAAAGTGGAGAATGTAACTGTTGATTTTTACTTGCTTCTATGGGTGCTATCTGTATTTTTTATTCAACTGTCATCATTATCACTTCATTTGTTCAGTTTTCCTCCTCTCCCCATATTTCTTCCTCCTCCTCTTCTGCCCTCCATCTTCCCTCATCCCCATGCTCCAAATTTTCTCAGGAGATTTTATATTTCCCCTTCCCAAGGGGATCTATATATGTTTCTCTTAGGGTTCTCCTTGTTATTTAGCTTCTCTGGGTCCATATACTATAGGTTCCTTACCTTTGCTTTAGAGCTACTATCTACTTATGAGTGAGTACATGCCATGCCCATCTTTCAGGGTCTGGGTTACTCTACTAAGGATGTTTTTCTCTAGTTACATCCATTTGCATGAAAATTTCAAGATGTCATTGTTTTTATTACTGAGTAGTATTCTATTGTGTAGATGTTTCACATTGTCTTTATCCATTCTTCAGTTGAGGGACATCTAAGTTGTTTCCAGCTTCTGGTTATTACAAATAATGTCACTATGAACAAAACTAAACAAATATCCTTGTAGTATGGTTGAGCAACCTTTGAGTATATGCCCAAGAGTGACATTGCTGGGTCTTGAGGCAGGTTGATTCCTATTTTCTGAGAAACCGTCATACTGATTTCCGAAGTTTGTACAAGTTGCATTCCCACCAGCCATGGATGACTGTTTCACTTACTCCATATCATCTCCAGCATAAGCTATCATTGGTGGTTTTGAACATAGCCATTCTGACTGGTGAAAAATGATATGTCTTTGTTGTTTTGATTTGCATTTCCCTGATAGCTAAAGATGCTGAACATTTTCTTAAGTGTCTTTTGGCCATTTGAGATTCTTCTGTTGAGAATTCTCTGTTTAGTTCTGTACCCCATTTTTAATTGGTTTATTTGGTATTTTGATGTCTAATTTCTTGAGTTCTTTATATATTTTGGAAATCAGTCCTCATTCTGATGGGAGATTTATGAAGTTCTTTTTCAGTAGGTAGCCTTTTTGTCCAGATCTTTTGTTTCAGGAGGTTCCATTTATGTACTGTTGGTCTCAGTGTCTGTGCTACTGGTGTTATATGTAAGAAATGGTCTCTTATGTTCATGTGTTGAAGGCTACTTCTCCCTTACTCTTCAACAGAGAGCAAGGAAAGAGATATCTTAATTGAGGGAGTACTTATGGGGCTAGTAAAAATTCTGGTACCAGAGAAATTCCCAGGAATCCACAAGGATGACCCCAACTAAGGCCCTAGGCAATGGTGGATAGGGTGCCTGAACTGGCCTTGTCCTGCAGTCAGCTTGATGACTGTCTTAAATATCATCATAGCAACTTATGGAAGCAGTGGCTGAGATCCACAGCAGAACACTGGCATGAGATCCCAAAGACCAGTCAAAGAGAAAGAAAAGTACGAAAATGAGGAAAGAAGACAAGACAATGGTGGGGATACACACTGAAACAGCTTATCTCAGCTAATGGGAGCCCAACAACTCCAGCCTGATAGCAAGGGAATCCTAAAGTTTCATCTCAGTTTTAGGCAAGTTCAGCAATCACTTCTCTGTGAATCGTGCATGTCAAGTTAAGCAGTCCAGGCAAGAGAAGTTTCTTGCCCAAATGGCTAACCACCTTTATAAGGATCCTCTTAAATGCCCATCTTCCTCTTGAAGTACCTTGGTGTTGCCAGGAGCAGATGTGTCTCATTGACATGAAAAGTCCTAAATTTTTAAAGCATATAAATGCCATATTCTGAAGGTCTGTGAAAGATTTGAAGAATACCTAACAAACTGAAATATATATCTCTATATCTCTATATCTAGAAAACCTAACAAACATGACTACAATCTTGAATATTATAGATTATTATTTATTAACCTATATTTTTAATTATATTTTACATTTTTAAATGAACTACACAAACATAATACCTTAATCAAGATCAGAAATATATATGTATAACAAAATTCCCCTTAAATTTGTATCAATAATCCAAGATCCTTACCAATGCAAATTATTCATATCTATATCACATATTAAAGAGGGATACAATAGAAAATAAACATATTCATGAGGCTCCTCAGAGTGGCTGTATGTATGTTAGGACATACATATATTAGCATATTTTAGGCTGTATGTATATTAGTGACTCTGACTAGTCACAATCTTTTTCCTGTCTATATAGATGAGTTAATAATTAAGAAGACATTCCTCAGTTCCCATTTCTGTGAAATAAATGCTGATCAATATTTATGTCATTACAGAGGAAACATTGGAATATTAAATGCTAAATCTATTGGACAATGGATATGTGGCCACAAATGGTAATTCAAATAACTATCATTGGGTTTTATTGCTTAATGATGAGATGGTATTTAACAAACACACAGGCAAAGTGGAGTCATAAATTGACTAGTAAATTGTACTATTTTTCAGAATGTTAAAATACTTCTATGGTGATTACAGTTTGTTTTCAATATATTTAAAATTATCTAAGTTTTATTCTTTGCTCATAATTAACCATGTTTATATAACACTTAAAATATAATTTAAGAAAACTTAAACTTAGAAGACTTAAAAACGTGAAGTTTGGGATCTGAAGAGATAGTGTCTAATTGTATCTATAAAATCCTTGCAGTGTAGCTTGAGGCACTGAATTTGAATAACCAAAACTAATATAAAAAACTAGATGAAGTGATCAATTCTTGCAACCCCAATTCTGGAGAGACAGGAAGCAGAACAGAGCTTATTAGTCTAGGCTAATCAGCAAGTTCCAGGGCTAGTGAGAGATCATCTCTCAAAATACAAGATAGAAAGCACATGTGGAACAACACACAAGGTTGACCTCTGGTTTTGACATGCACATACACAAAAACATTTTATATACACACACACANTCACTTCTCTGTGAATCGTGCATGTCAAGTTAAGCAGTCCAGGCAAGAGAAGTTTCTTGCCCAAATGGCTAACCACCTTTATAAGGATCCTCTTAAATGCCCATCTTCCTCTTGAAGTACCTTGGTGTTGCCAGGAGCAGATGTGTCTCATTGACATGAAAAGTCCTAAATTTTTAAAGCATATAAATGCCATATTCTGAAGGTCTGTGAAAGATTTGAAGAATACCTAACAAACTGAAATATATATCTCTATATCTCTATATCTAGAAAACCTAACAAACATGACTACAATCTTGAATATTATAGATTATTATTTATTAACCTATATTTTTAATTATATTTTACATTTTTAAATGAACTACACAAACATAATACCTTAATCAAGATCAGAAATATATATGTATAACAAAATTCCCCTTAAATTTGTATCAATAATCCAAGATCCTTACCAATGCAAATTATTCATATCTATATCACATATTAAAGAGGGATACAATAGAAAATAAACATATTCATGAGGCTCCTCAGAGTGGCTGTATGTATGTTAGGACATACATATATTAGCATATTTTAGGCTGTATGTATATTAGTGACTCTGACTAGTCACAATCTTTTTCCTGTCTATATAGATGAGTTAATAATTAAGAAGACATTCCTCAGTTCCCATTTCTGTGAAATAAATGCTGATCAATATTTATGTCATTACAGAGGAAACATTGGAATATTAAATGCTAAATCTATTGGACAATGGATATGTGGCCACAAATGGTAATTCAAATAACTATCATTGGGTTTTATTGCTTAATGATGAGATGGTATTTAACAAACACACAGGCAAAGTGGAGTCATAAATTGACTAGTAAATTGTACTATTTTTCAGAATGTTAAAATACTTCTATGGTGATTACAGTTTGTTTTCAATATATTTAAAATTATCTAAGTTTTATTCTTTGCTCATAATTAACCATGTTTATATAACACTTAAAATATAATTTAAGAAAACTTAAACTTAGAAGACTTAAAAACGTGAAGTTTGGGATCTGAAGAGATAGTGTCTAATTGTATCTATAAAATCCTTGCAGTGTAGCTTGAGGCACTGAATTTGAATAACCAAAACTAATATAAAAAACTAGATGAAGTGATCAATTCTTGCAACCCCAATTCTGGAGAGACAGGAAGCAGAACAGAGCTTATTAGTCTAGGCTAATCAGCAAGTTCCAGGGCTAGTGAGAGATCATCTCTCAAAATACAAGATAGAAAGCACATGTGGAACAACACACAAGGTTGACCTCTGGTTTTGACATGCACATACACAAAAACATTTTATATACACACACACACATATTATTTAGATAATTTTTAATTAAATGTCCAAGTAGTAGCTTCTAACTATACAGGAGTTCTAAGGTGAAGAAAAAATTGTTAACCATTATGATAATAGAAATATCCATCAAAATATGCTTTCTGAAGAAAAGTACAATTAATTGTTCTTCATGGCCCATAAAATTAGTTCTGTAATTATTGCAATCCCATCACTCTGTCCTGACACTTAGGTATTTTCAGAGTAGGCAAATTCTTGTGAGATCATTTCACCTAATAGGTGTTCTATAGTGTTTTTCCAACACCTCCAAAACAAGTTTATTATAACCCATGACAAAGAATCTTGCAAGCTCATTAAATTTATAAGCCTGCATTCCAAAAATATCCAAGAAAATGGGCCTAGCAGGATGGCTTGGCAGATGAAGGTGCTTGCTGCCAAGTCTGATAACCTGAGTTTGATCCCTGAGACTTTCATGGTAGAAGGAAAGAAGGGACTCAAGGAAGTTGTCCTTTGACCTCCACATGTATGCCATAGAACACACACAATAAATAAATGAATATAATTTCAAAATATCTAAGAAAATAGAAAGCCCAAACTATATGAATAGGAATCATATGTCAAAGTTGAATTCTTCAAAATGGCAACTGTTTTGGTAATTTTTAAAACATTCTATTTGCTGTGTACAGAGAAAATATGTTCTATAATGGAAAGATACAAAGGCTAACACATACTCAACTTCTGTGTTCACAGTGTTCTTTGCAATTTTTGACAGAAAATTATTTCTTTTTTTTAATAAAGTAATGTGTAGTGAATATATATTTGTAATTTAAGGATGCATTAATTGCATATTAATTGTGCATATGTGATCTTGATTCCTTGGTATTATTTTTTTCAAATCAGTTTCCATATTAAAATATGATTCATCCAACATTATAGTAGATTTATTGAGCTAACTACCCCCCAATAGTTAGCTTTCTGACCTGGTTTGTTAAATTCTGATATTTTGTTTTCAAGTGTAGGTAAGTTCAGAAATTTAATTCATTTTGGCAAACATCTACTGAATGTCATTTATGTATGAAATACTAGCATAGACTTATATTTTCCAATCTAGTTTCTGGAATGTGCTGTATTATATTGATGATCCAAAAATTTTCTAATAAGTTATCTTGCCTCACTGCAATGAAATACAGAAGAGATGGGAACATAAACAAATGATTATCTTATGTGGGAAGATGACTACATATTTAGCATATAGAGTAGCTGAAAGAAAAAAATTTCAGCCTGCGGTTTTGAGAGAAAGAAAACTAACAGTTAATTATTTATACAAAGAAAATGCTATTCAGTGAGGTGATAGAGAGCAGGTGCTGGATAGAAAGCAGAGCAAGGAGCAGTAACACATAGTGTTAGGCTGAATAAAAGGCAATTCTACTGATTTTGTAGATCAGGAAATTGAAGGAAAAAAGCTCAAGAAAAGGCAAATAAATTGAGGGGTGATTTGAGGAGCTGGTGTTATTCTGGAATAAGGTGAAATTGAAAACGGGATAAGAGGCTAGGCTCCATGGTTTAGAGCACTGACTACTCTTCCAGAGCATGTTAGGTTCAATCCCAAACACCCATATGGCAACTGACAACTGTCTGTAACTCTAATATCCAACACTTTCATATGGACACACATGCAGACAAAATATCAATGTACAAAAAATAAAAATGAATAATTGAAATGAAAGCTTAGATGAGAAGATGGAGATGGGTCCAAAAACATGTCTGTAGAGATAAAAATTATTACAAGAAAACAATTGTTGAGGTTTGCTTTATTATTAAGTATTTGGTCAGTTTTTGAGAGGTTTACATGAGGTGCTGAGAAGAAGGTAAATTCTTTTGTGTTTGGCTGGAATGATTTCTAGATGTCTGTTGAATCCATTTAAATCATAACTTCTGTTAGTTCTGTAATTTCTCTGTTAAGTTTCTGTCTGGCAGACCTGTCCAGTGGTAAGTGTGGGGTGTTGAAGTCCCCTATTATTAGTGTGCAGGGTCTGATTGTGATTTAATCTTAGTAATATTCTTTTACAAATTTGGGTGCCCTTGTATTTGGGACATAGATATATAGAACTGAGACTTCATCTTGAAAGATTATTCCTGTGATTAATATGAAATGTCCTTTTTCAACTCTCTCGATTAATTTTAATTAGAAGTATATTTTGTTTGATATTAGGATAGCTACACCTGTTTGTTTCTTAAGTCCATTTGCTTGGAAAATTATTTCCCAACTCTTTACTCTGATGTCATGTCTGTCTTTGAGGTTGTGTTGTGTTTCTTGTATACAACAAAAGGATGTATCCTGTTTTTGTGTCCAATATTTTAGCCCATGTCTTTTTACAGGCAATTTAAGATTGTTGATATTAAGAGATATTAATGACCAGTGATTGTTAATACCTATTATTTTGGTTTTGTTGCTGTTGGTGGTATGGTGTGTATGTTTTTCTTCTTTGGTTTCTGCTAGTGTGGGATTATCCATTGCCTGTGTTTTTGTTGTTATAGCTAGCTAGCTTTCTTGGGTTGGAGTTTTCCTTCTATTATTTTCCATAGAGCTGGATTTGCGGCTAGGTTTTGTCTATCTAGAACCATCTGGCTTTCATGGTTTCCATTGAGAAGTTACGTGTAATTCAGATAGGTCTGACTTATATGTTAATTGGACTTTTTCTTTTGCAGTTCTTAATATTCTTTCTTTATTCTGTATGTTTAGTGCTTTGACAATTATGTGATAAGGGAACTTTTTTGTCTAGTCTCTTTGGAGTTCTCTAAGCTTCCCATAATTTCATAACCATATTCTCCTTTAGGTTGGAAAATTTTTCATCTATAATTTTGTTGAATATATTTTTTGTAACTTTGAGCTGGAGTACTCCTCCTTTTATCTCTATTATTCTTAGGTTTTGGCTTTTCATGATGTCCTAGATTTCCTTGATATTTTATGTTAAGGGTTTGTTGGATCTAATATTTTCTTTTAACGATGACTCTATTTTCTCTATCATATCTTCAGTCCTGAGATTTTTCTCTTCCATCTTTTATATTCTGTTGGTTTTGCTTGCATCTATAGTTCCTGATCATTTACCCAGAGTTTTCATTTCCAGAATTTACTTGGTTTGTATTTTCATTATTTCTTCTATTTCAGTTTTTAAGTCTTGGACTGTTTCCTTCACCTATTTAATTGTCTTTTGTTTTTATAATTTTTGGCTTTCTTTAAGAAATTTGTTGATAAGGAAAACATTGTAAAAATTTGTTAGATTTGTTTATAAGAGTCCCATCTGGGTATAATGATTACTTGATAATTGGAAAGCTAATGAAATAGTTGGAGTTAACTTGTACTCCCAGCAACTGGAAACTTTAGAATATCTGCAGTGCTTGAATGACGCCTTAGATCAAATTTTTACTGGATATACCTGATGGCACCTTGAGCTGTAGCTCACACTCTGGTAGTAGTAGTCCTATCCTGAAGCCATACCAGACTTCTAGAAAGTTCCGTATTAGTTGTCACCTGTTTTCCTGGCTTTCTAAGAGATACCAAGCTGGCAGCACAATTTTTCAGGCACTCATCCTTATCCTCTTTGATCCCAAGGAAAACAACTTGATGCTGTTTCTACACTGACATTTTCTTTCTCAGTTTCTTTGTGCTCCCCCATTCACTTTCCTTTACCACAACTTTACCATTGCTTTCATGACCTGTTTCTGGGTTTGTGTTAGAAAATGAGATAGACCACTGAAGAATGTGCTCTGCAAGTTTTCTTTACTGCAGATTAGGCCAATATATATACAATTTTATTGTATATAATACCCCCATTAATTGTCACCATTATATTACTGTTATTATATTAATTTTTATGGATTAAACACACACATGATAAAATACATACATTTCTCATATATATATATATATATTAAATTTTTAATCCAAATTAAAAACAAGAAATTTGTTGATTTTTGCCTATTTTTCAATTGTCTTTTCCTCCACCTCTTTAAAAGAATTTTTATTTTCCTCTTGAGGGGTTTCTATCATCTTCATAAAGGTATTTTAAAGTTGTTTGCTTCGGTTTTGTCTGTGTTGGGAGGTTCAGGTCTAGCTGATGTAGAACCACTAGTTTTATTGATGCCTTATTGCTCTTTATATTGTTGAATGTGTTCTTCCAATGACTTCTGCCTATCTCTTCCTCCAGTGAGTGCAGGTGGGACCTGTGGCTTAGGAATTGCTCTGCCTCCTGGTGCAGGCAGGTCTGTGTCTCTGGTTGGTGCTGATATATCTCTGAAGTTCTTCCTGGCATAGACGAGGTCAAGGCTCTGGTGGTTCCAGATGTGGGGTATGGGAGTATGGGGAAGCTGCTCCCATGTCTCTGTGGCTTTACTGTGTGTGGGTGTAGCATGGAATGCACCTCTGGGTTCTAAGGCCTAGAGGGTAGAGCCCATCAATCACCTCTCTAAGCATAGGTGTAATCAAGACTCAAGAGGTCTCAGATTCTATTGGGGTGGTTGGGTGAGTTGGGAAACTGCTCCCACATCTCTAGAGCTTTGCTGGGTAGGGATGGGGTGCAGGATGTTCCTTCATGTACTAGAGCCTAGCAGTAAGACCCTCCTGCTGGGCACCCAAACACTTATCTCATCTGGTAGGGAAGGGCCAAACCTCAGGTGGGTGCAGATTCCTTGGGGAGTGGTTGGAGGTACAGGGAGGCTGCATCAAGGTTTCTGGGACTCTGGTGGGTTGGGTTGGAGAATGGAATGTAGCTCTAGGGACTAGGGGCTAGAGAATAAGGCCCTCCACTGGGGACCAAGACTATCACCTCTCCAGATTTCAGACTTTTAAAGAAAAGTATTTTTAAAGTAATTTAAAGTACTTTTTATCTTTTAATATTATTATTATTATTAAAAATTTCCACCTCCTCTCATTCTTCCATTTTCCTTCCATTCCCCCCATTCCACATCCCCCACCCTTTCCAGTACTAAGAGCAGTCAGGGTTCCCTGTCCTGTGGGAAATCCAAGGTCCTCCCTCCTCCACGCAGGTCTAGGAAGGTGAGCATCCAAACAGACTAGGCTCCCACACAGCCAGTAC
>LOEQ01011443.1:51149-65626 GCA_001685075.1 Bramus lutescens
GATGAAGAAATTGTGGAATATATACACATTAGAGTACTACTCAGTGGTAAAAAAACAATGGCATCTTGAATTTTGCCTGCAAATGGATGGAAATAGAAAACACTATCCTGAGTGAGGTGACCCGTACCCCAAAAGATGAATATGGTATGTACTCACTCATTAGTGGATTACAGCCATAAATAAAGGACATTGAGCCTACAATTCATGATCCTAGAGAAGCTCAATAGGAAGGTGAACCCAAAGAAAAACACATAGTTATCCTCCTGGATATTGGAAGTAGACAAGATTGCCAGGCATTTTAAAGTTTATAAGATAATTTTCTATGTGTTATATTATATAAATATTGTTAACTTTGTTTCTGCTGTCTTTTACTTTAGTACAAAAGTAAAAATTTTAAACTTTTTGGACAATTAGAAATTTTTAACCTATTTTTGTTTCACACCTGAGCCTTGCATTATTTCCATTGAATTGCACTAAACTGAAAGAACACTTGTCTGAGCAATTTGGCTTTCCACTCTGACTCTAGTCAGTCAACTGATTGGATGCAGTAAGACCATAGGAGGATGTGTTCAGAGTGAGCCATCATTCCTAAGAAACATGGAAGATGGATATGAAATATTCACCTGGAGTAGGGAGCAGGTGAGGATAACATGCATCAACTTTACATTTGTAAAAGCACCTCTATAAAGCATGATGATAAGAAAGAGCCTGTGAAAACTGTCTCCTAAAATACTTGATCATATCCTTGCTCCATGAACAGCCATGGGCAACAAGAGTCTACCAGGACAACTCTTTAGCTTTCTTACCAGTCCCCTGGTCAGCACCCTCACACACATAAATCCCCACCTGTTAACAAGGATGTCTCCATTCTTTCAGGAAGGTCTCTCCCCATAAGAAGACATGGATTTTCCCTCTCTGTAAGTGTGTAGAAGAAACTTTCTCCCTATAAGGTGTTCTGAAAATTCACTCCTCATGCAGATGTACAGAAATTTCCTCTTGTGCATTAGGGTGTTCATTTAATCCCCTCTCCATGAAAATATACAAGACTAATACTTTCTGATGGACCAGAAAGGTAGCACTTCAAATATATCAGTAGTGTCTTTGAAGTGTATGGAAATAATTACGATCACTGCAATGGAAAAGAAAGCATCACTCACCAGCTACCTGGAGTATACTGGATTCCAGTAGTTCAGAAAATTATAGCAAGGACTGACTGACTGACTGACTGATGGAATTACACAAAAACAGAAAACCTTTATAGAGCTAAGAAAACAATCAGCAAAGTGAAGAAATAGACTATGAAATTGGAGAGAATCATCAATAGGAGATTAAAATCTAGAGTCCATAAGGAATTCAAAACTTAAACATACACCACCCAAAATATACAAGTATCTAGTATTATGAAAGTGTAAGATAAATTTTGTGATAAAGAATAGGGCTCTAAAAGTGGGAAGAAACACGAATATTATGTTTTCACTCATGTAGAAAATAAGTATGTGAGCACATATGCAGAGAAGTAACCAAGGGAATCAGAAAAGGCAGGGCAAGACAGGGTATTGAGCGGATAAGTAATGAGCAATAAAATTATATATATGAAAATATCAGGGCAAACCAATTATTTTTTGTGCAATTTACTAAAAATATATATACATACACACAAACATATACATATACATAGTAGATATATTCAATATAAAGATTATTATTACCACAAGAAATGTCACAGAAAAATCCACAGGTTTCTTGTTGCAATTTCTGTGTGTATGTATGTGTGTGTGTGCAGAGCATATGTGATAAGGCAAGGTAAACTGTACATAAATAAGTCCATAAGAAAAAAATCCTTGGAAATTGCTTTAAAATTCACCTCCATTTGTAATTCATAGGGCACTAGAGAGACAGAAATGTCAGATCATGTTTTGTATTGATTATGCCTTTACTTTTTTGCATGCTATACTTTTTAATTATATTTTTAAATTGGGATTATAATGTAGTTATATCATTGCCTCTTTCCCATACTTTTCTTTTCCCAAATTCTCCCATGTACCTTAGTTTCTTTCTGATTCATGGCTAGTTTTTCATTAGGTGTTGTTACATATATAAGTGTGAATTTCTAAATACATAAATACAATTTGTTCAATCTGTATAATGATATTTGTATGTATGTTTTTAGTTCAACATTGGCTTTGGATAAACAATTGGTATGCTTTTCTTGTGTAAGATTATTCTTCATCCTGCCAGCATTCCTTAACTGCCTCTACTTCTTTGTGAAGGGTTAAGGCCTCTTGAGCTTCCTCTACCACACAATAGCAAGTTTATTAGTGTTGTCCTTGTTAGTAGTGTGGGCAATGCTTAATTCTTTTATAATTAGTGAAACTGTATCTTCTAAAAGATACAGCCTTTCTCAACTCACTGTGAAAGAAGTTGCATACTGATAGGATCATCCAAGTAACACACATATGATGATCCTAAGCTATCCTGGGAGTGAGGTTGACACAGGGCAGAGGTGAGTGATAAATATTCTAACTTTAATTTTGTATCCTGCCGATCTCCCTCAATGTCTAATCAAGTCAGTGAGTCAAAAGGGGAAAGATTTACAATGCAAAGACACCAAGAAAGGTCTTGTCTAGTAATTGCTGGGTCTGTGAGGGTTCCGTCATCTCTGAGTTTTCTCTGAATATTATTTTCTACTTGCTCATTTCTTCAGAGATAGCTTTTTGTTTTGTTTGTTTGATTGATTTTTTCAAGACAGGATTTCTCTGTAGACTTAGAACCTGTCTTGGAACTCATTCTGTAGACTAGACTAGCCTTAAACTCACCTGTTTGAAAAGTGCTGGAAAATACTAATTACCATTTAGTGGTATTTTTTCTTTTACACCTCTTATGTGGAAAAATGTAATTCAGATTTTTTTTTGGCCTGGAAGTTATAGGAAGTACCAGTACAGTAAGTTTATCATCTTTTTGTTCTTATGCAGTGTATGATCAGTCTCCCAGGAGGAGTGAGTGGGTTCCTTTTTAAGGGGGTATGGACTATAGTCTACCTCATTCTTAGGAATCCCATAATCAAGTTCACTTTTTCTCTTAGCCCTGTGTGTTCCTCTTTCCCTGACTGTTACAGCCCATGATATATTTCTTGCTTAGAGTCTCTTATTTGTCCCCTGCAATTGTTTCCTCGCTTATGACACTAAAGATTATGGTACATACTTTGTATTTTACTGTCTCAGAGCCTATTTTTCTTTCATTTTCATATGCTGTAAGTAAATAATTGAGTTCCACAATTGTCCTCTAACCTCAACATGTGCAACATGACATGAGTGTGTGAACATATGTACATAAAACCAGTAGATAAACTAGTATAGTCTAAAAATTAAATACGCATAGCATGATATCTGCTTGCATTTACCTTGTGAATATACAGAAATTGCTTGTTTTCATTCTTTGATTGCCTTATGAGACATACTTTCCATTGCAAAGATGAATACTCTGTTCTTGTGTTTTTATTTTTTCAAATCTAATCCTGTCAAATATTTCATTGTTAGCAGTAGCACTCCCATGATGTTTTTCTTCAAAAACTGCTTTTTGATTGTCATTGATGCTATCTAAATGTGTAATGGAAGTATTGAGAGGCATCTCACTGCTTAGTACTTAAGAACAGTCTTGTAGAAAGTCATTAAGTATTCCACTTCTTCAGAGCAAACCAACCAAATACATTTGGATGTGTCTTGAAAACTAATTTTAATTATGTAACATAAAGTATGAATTAAAATGAGACATATTAATTAAACCAAATATAAACAGAGACTGTACATTCATTTCCTAGCTGCTCAGACCCAAATAACCACACAGAAACTATATTAATTACAAAACTGTCCAATTACACAGGCCTAATTCTAGCTAGCTCTTACATATTGAATTAATCCATTTCTATTAGTCTATGCATTGACACATGGCCATGGCATTTCCTCATTCTCTGGATGTCTTGCTTCCTTGGCAGTTGCCTTGCATCTGCTTGACTCTGCCTAATCTCTCTATATATCTCTGTTCAGATTTCCCACATGGCTTTACTCTGCTAAGTAATTGGCTGAAAGAGTTTTATTCAATAACCAATAAAAGCAACACATATACAGAGGGACATCCCACATTATTCACCCTTTTCTATCTAATTAAAAAGGAACATGGTAAAAATACATATAAAAACCAGTTATCAATCAATGATTATAGTTACAATACTTAGTCCATTAACATTTGATAAATTAAGGAAAATACTCTATCATCTACCCTGTCTTTGTGAGTCTAAAGTTTTATATCTAATTTATCATTTATCATGACTAAGGAAAACTATAGTTATCTGTCTTCACCTTTTCAAAGACCCCAGAAAGCTATAATATTGCCTAAGTAAACAGGAAGTACATTGTAACCAACTTCCACAACTACAGAGTTGACAGAGACAACTCGCTGACTGGTCAGTCATCCAAAGTTCTTCTGTAACTTTGGGTCATCCATTTTCAGCCTATGGGCTCATAGTGTCCAGCAGACTTTTCAGTGAAGGAGGAAATTTGAAAACCTATTCTGCTTTATAATGGAAAATTCATCAGTTGCTTTCATCTGTGTCCTATAGAAAGTCTGGCAGTTTCTTCCATGAAGTAGGGACCATGAAGGGCTGTCTTACCTTCTTTTGGCAAGTTCAACCGTCACATTTTTGTGGGTCCTGCATGTCCAGTTCATACAGGATATCATAAAGCACTCCAGGCAAGTCCAGTTTCTTGCCCAAATGACTAACCTTATCACGTTGAAGGCAAATTCCATAATAGATTTCTTCAATGCCCATTACCCTCTCTGAAGTAAATGGTGCTGTCAGAAGCAGACATGTCTCACTGTTGATAAAATTCTAAGTTCTTAAAACCTTTTAACTGCCATATTCTGTAGGTCTTTGGCTTGTTAAAGATTATCTATCTAACTGAAAAATATCTTTGTATATCTAGAAAACTTTAACTAATGTAATTAAAGTTTGGTTATTATAAATGACTATTAATCTGTAAATTTTAATATATATTATATTTTTAAATGAACTGTACAAACATAATACCTTAAACAAAAGTAGAAATACATATATGCAGTGTAACAAAACTGACCTTAAATTTGTATTAATAGACTATGATCTACATCAATGCAAAGTATTTATCTCTACATCATATCCCCCCTTTAAATAAAAAAAAACACAAATATTTATGAACAATCATTTGGGGAATTTGGATGTTGTTTCCCCATACTGCTTCATGCTATTTATTGGGTGAAGTACTTTTAGGGGTTTATGGAGATGTCTAGGGAGTCTTTTTCCATCAATTACATTAGTCTGGAAGGAATCCACAGATTCTCATCTTTGTTGGGAAGAAATCAGGACTTCTTTTCAAAAGCAACATATCCTATATCCTTAGACCTAGATTTTGAAGTCAAGATACCTTTATGTTGGTTTAACTTAGCAGCCACCAGAATCAAATGTCTCTTTGCAGTCAAAGAACTCAAAGAAAACAGAATAATAAACATAATACAGGATTCTATGTATAGTCCATTTTTATATGATTTATTTTTTATTCCTTTAATTTATAACCATCTGTGCTCATTTTTCTCTCTCTTAAATCTATGTACATTTATACATTTACAGGTCTTTTTATCTTAATCTGTCTTTATCATGTACCCGTAATCATTTTTTGTCCATGAGCACCTTTTTTTTTTAAATGTTAAGTTGGCATGGCTAAGACCAACTCCATGACCCTGCCTGTTTGCTGCACCCAGTCCAACATGGTGGAGGCTTGTTCACTGCCTCTGCAAGCCATTCTCACTGCCCTAGCTCCAAGGATGCAATGGGTCTATGTCACAATTAAGCAATTTGTAAAATGCTGTTTACAGACTCCATTCAAGTGCTCAGCCTCCTGAAAGAGTCAGAGCCATTTGTGCTGCCAGCATGAACCAGGAAAAGTAGAACCATACCTCTGATCACTTCCAGCAAACAACCTATCCAAAAAAAAAAAAGAACTGCAGCTCAGCTACCAAGAAGCTGCACTTTGCTCCAATTTTTGTGGGTTTATAAGTCCTCCTTTTTTTCTTAAGCTTTTGTTTTTAAGTCTTATGTGTATCCATGCCCCAGACAATGGGTGCCATTTTGTTAAGTAGAGACTGTGCTTTTGTTCCTGGCCACCCAGACCTCAATAATCACACAGATACTATATTAAAATTATAACACTGTCTGATTTATTAGATTAGGTTTCTTATAAACGAACTCTTACATCTTAAATTAACCTGTTTCTATTAACATTTCCACAAAAATGTGACATACTGGTAAGGTCTTGGCATGTCCTTCTCCTTTGGCAGCTACATGGCACCTCCTTTACTCCACCCATTCTCACTATATATCTCTTACAGCTTAGCTATATTCTGCCCTGCCATAAATCAAAGAAGCTTTATTCATCAACCAATAAGAACAACACATAAACATTCCATATCATCTCCTCTTTTAGCATGAAACTGTTAATCTTTGGGTCATTGGCTCATGCCCCACATTGGGCACCATTGTGTAAGTAGGAGACACATGTGTGTTTGTTTCTCAGCTGTCCAGACCTGAATAATCACACAAAATCTATATTAATTATAATACTGTTTGTCCAATGGCTCAGACACAGCTTTAGTTACCTCTTACATATTAAATTAACCCATTTCTATTAGACTATTTATTGCCACATGGCTGTGGCATTACCTCATTCTGTACTTGTCTTGTTTCCTTGGCAGTTGACTTGCTTCTGCTTGACTCCACGTACACTATTTATATCTCTGTTCAGGCTTTTGGCCTGACTTTATTCTGCTAAGTCATTGGCTGAAACAGCAGTATTAATCAACCAATAAAAGCAACACATATACTGAAAGACGCTCTATAGCAATCAAGATTTTGTGCCATTGAAGAAGCTATTATTTTTATTTGCTACTTGAGAATACTTTTCTTATCTCTGCAATGTACAAAATAAACTAGAAATAGCCTTTCAACTTACCTGGAAAAGTAAGTTATGGAAATTAAAATGGTATACAGACTGAATAAGATTACAAACAGAATGGAAAACATATTCACAAAAAACCTAATTAAAATTTCAGAATAATCCTTGAATAAGTTGTTGTACAACTTTAGGATTCAGTGGTAACTGAGGAAGGGATAACTAACTGAACTTTTATAGCTAATGGAGGAAAAATGGACTTAAGAATTATCATTGTACTCATTCTCAAAGGACGTATAGAGGGGAAATTATTACATATAATGGGACCATCCAACTGTATTCTGTTCTCCCATCCTGGCATAATTAACAGTGACAACATTGACAGGTGAGACACTTTTCTTCATTTACAACCAGAAGCTTTTTGTTTGTTTGTTTTTTGTTTTCTTTGAAGGAGTATATTTTCCCTACAGATTTCCCAAAAAGTGAGTTGTATAGTATCATGGTAGAAAGTGGATTCTGTTTAAAATTTCTTGAATTGCTAAAAAGTCATTCCTATATTGTCTTAGTGTTTTTATAGCTGTGAAGAGACATTACGATCATGACAATGCTTATAAATGAAATATTTAATTGGTGCTAGTTTACAGTTCAGAGATTTTCTCCACTATTGTCCTGGTAGGAAGCATGGCAACATAAATGCAGATATGGTATTAGAGAGGTATTTGAGAGTTCTCCAGTTGGAAGACAAGCAACAGGAAGAGAATGAAACTCTGGGCCTGACTTGAGCTTCTAAAACCTCAAAGCTCACACCTAATGACATAATTCTTCAAATAAGGCCTCACTTACTTCAAAGAAACCACACTTCCTAATAGTTTCACTCCCTCTGGTGCTATGGGGGCTATTTTTATTCAAACCACTATCCCTTGCTTATCAGTTTTCCATAGCTAAGCAATAAATCCCCTTAACCAAAGTGAAATCTTTTAAATATGCCTCTCTATTTTCTGACAAAATTGCTCATTTGCAGAATCACACTCTTAGCCCACAGATACTTAAATAATTCTGTGTCACCAAAACCTAGAAAACATGCATCATATATTAGTGTTACAGGGATCTGACCGGAGATAATCACTTAAGCATAGTTTATATTCTATTGAAACTTATTTTTCTACCTAGCTGGAACTGCATTCAGGATATCAGTCTGAAGTATTTCACCAAGTATCTTCAGTGTGGAGTTTTTGAAACCAGAACTCATGTCTTAATACCTCACTCAGGAGCTGAAGGTAGCAAGGGGAAGATTGTTCATAAGGAAGTAATTAAATATAAGCTAAGATAAATTATCTAGGGCATCTTGAACTTAGGTTCCTAGAACACAGAGTTGAATACTTTTCCAAGCGTCAAAGAGATCAAATTCCTGGTAAACTCGAAACATCCTCAGCAAGAATACAAAAAGGAGGGACCTCTGGAATGTCTCCCCTGTCACAGTAGGACCTTCATAAACATTTATTGGATGAATTGGCCAGTATTGACTATAAATTACACTAACATACTTCTGTAATTCAGGAGAGGAATGAGTATTCTGTGCTTGTTGAGATGTTGTCATTGCAGGTCAGACATCTGGTTTATTCATTTGTTTAATATTTAGAGAATGTTTATATTGGTCCCATAAAAATAATTATGCACAATCTCTTTTCTTGGTGAGTGCATATTTGGTTAGAATTTTTTAAAATACACAAAATTAATGTATTCTTCATAATTATAAAAGCTATACTCAGTTTTAACTGTTTAAAATTATCTGAAAGTGGTTATAAACATTAAATATTTAACTTGACCCTGCTATAAGACTTGGGTTAGGAATTTGCCAGTGAGGTTAATGTTGATTATAGTTGGACTTTCTTTCCACAGCCAGGGCCCAAATAATGACATGGAGACTTCTTACTAATTATGAAAGCTTGGCCTTTGTTTAGGCGTGTTACTAACTCTTATTCCCAGAATTCCTATTGTTTCCTGGAAATCCCACCTATCCTCTCCTGCCTAGCTATCCACCATTCAGCTCTCTATTAAACCAATCAGAAGATGCCTTAGCAGAGACACGTGGTTTTAGTGTACAAAAAGATTAACCCACAACCTTTCCCCCCTTTTTGTCTAAATAAAATAAAAAGGTTTTATTTAACTATAACACAGTAAAACTGTATAGGATAAGAACCATTATCAGGTAAGAATTACATTCAAAATATCTAATCCATCTGTATTTAAAAAATTTGGAGAAATTACTATATTATCTATCCTATTTTGAGGAGTCCAAAGTTTTATATCTAAATCAGTTTCTATCATAACTTATATTAGCAACCTAAAAGTATCATTTTAGACCTTAAAACATTTTCTTATTAAATATTAAAATATGTTCTTATTACAACAACTTAGACTTCTATGTCTGTCAACCTTATAAACTTCACCTCTCTTTAGGGGAACCTGAGAAAATTGGGATAATGAACAATTCATGTTTCAAGTCCTGTATAATTTGTTGTCCAGTCTGTGTGCTTGAGAAAGTACAGGCCTTATCTGTAGTTCTGGCTGCTGTAGTCTATGAGGATGGACCATTTCAGATAGCAGCTTTGCACTTGTTCTGAAAACAAATATTTGAAGAAACTACCACAGAGGTCTTCTGAGAACCTGGATCTCCTGGGACACTTGTCTTTACTGGAGTTTGATCATTTTTTTTCTGAAAATGCACAAACTACCCTCCCTTCCTTTTCCCTCCTCCTCTACCTTCTCCCATGGTCCCTTTGCTCCAATTTTACTCAGGAGATCTTGTTTTTTTCTACTACCCATGTAGATTAGATTCATGTATGTCACTCTTAGGGTCCTCATTGTTTTCTAGGTTCTCTGGTATTGTGACTGTAGGCTGGTTGTTCTTTGCTTTATATCTAAAATCCACTTGAGTGAGTACATATGATATTTATCTTTCTGGGTCTGGCTTACCTTACTCAATATGATGTTTTCTCCATTTGACTTCAAATTTCAAGATCTCATTATTTTTTCCTGCTGTGTAGTACTACATTGTGTAAATGTACCACATTTTCCTTATCTATTCTTTGGTTGAGGGACATTTAAGCTGCTTCCAGATTCTGGCTATAACAAACAATGCTGCCATGAACATAGTTGAATACATGCCTGTGTGATACGATTGAACATCCTTTGGATATATACCCCAAACTGGTATTACTTGGTCTTAAGATAGGTTGTTTCCTAATCTGAGAAATCACCATACTAATATCCAAAGTGGCTATACCCATTTGCATTTCCGCCAGCAATGAAGAAGAGTTTACTTTATCCCCAATCCTCTCCAGCATAAGTTGTCATCAGTGTTTTTGATCTTGGTCATTCTTACAGGTGTAAAATGGAATCTCAGAGTTGTTTTGATTTGCATTTTTCTGATGGCTAAGGATGTTGGGCATTTTCTTAAATATCTTTTAGCCATTTTAGTTTTCTCTGTTGAGAGTTCTTTGTACCCCATTTGTTACTGAATTATTTGCTCTTTTGATGACAAATTTTTTGAGTTCTTTGTATATTTTGGAGATTAGTCCTATGTCCAATGTAGGGTTGATGAGGAACTTTTCCCATTCTGTAGGCTGTTACTTTATCTTATTGACTGTGTCCTTTGCCTTAGAGAAGCTTCAGTTCCAGGGAGTACCATTTACTAATTGTTTCTCTCAGCGTCTGTTATACTGAGGTTGTATTTAGAAAGTGGTCTCTTGTGTCAATGCATTCAACTGTACTTCCTTAGTAGAATTCTTGGGGTCATTTGTGTAAACTATCACATCAGCAGAAAATAGTCAGAGTTAGTATCCTTTTCTAATTTTTAACCCCTTGATCTCCTTTTGTTTTCTTATTGCTCTAACTAGACCTGCAAGTACTATATTGAATAGATATGAAGAGAGTGGACAACCTTGGCCTGTTTCTGAGTTCAGTGTGATTGGTTTGAGTTTCGATCCATTTAGTTTAATGATAGCTGTAGGTTTGCTGTATATTGTCTTTATTATATTTAGGTATGTTCCTTGTATCCCTGCTCTCTCCAAGACCTTTATCATGAAGGGATGTTGTATTCTGTCAAAGGTTTTTCAGCATCTAATGAGATGATCATGATTTTTTTCAGTTTGTTTATGTGGTGGATTACATTGACAGATTTTTTTATGTTGAACCATTCCTATATCTCTGGGATGAAACTGACTTGATCATGTTAGATGACTTTTCTGAAGTGTTCTTTGATTCAGTTCACAAGTTTTTTATTGAGAATTTTTGCATCAGTGTTTATGTGTAATATTGACCTGTAATTCTCTTTCTTTAGTAATGTCTTTTTGTGGTTTGGTTATCTGGGTAAATGCAGCCTCATGAATAGTGTTTGACAATGTTCTTTCTATTTCTATTGTGTGGAACAATTTGAGGAGTATTGATATTAGTTCTTTGAAAATCTTGTAGAATTTTGCACTGAAACAATCTGGTTCTTTTTCTTGTTTGGAAGACTTTGGATGACTGTTTCTATTTCTTTAGAAGTTATATGTCTATTTAATTTATTTATCTGGTCTCTATTTAATTTTGGTAAGTAATATTTATCCAGAAAATTATCCATTTTACTTTAAGTTTTCCAATTTTGTGGAGTAAAGGTTTTCAAAATATGACCTAATAACTCTATTGATTTCCTCTGTGTCTGCTGTTTTTCACCCCTTTTCATTTATGATTTTGTTAATTTAGATATTCTCTCTGCCTTTTGGTTAGTTTGGATTAAAATTTGTCTATTTTGTTGATTTTCTCAGAAAACCAACTTTTTGTCTTATTGATCCTTTGTATTGTTTTCTTTTGTTTCTATTTTGTTGATTTCAGCTGTTAACTTGATTATTTCCTGCCATCTAGTCCTCTAGGGTGAGTTTGCTTCTTTTTGTTCTAGAGTTTTCAAATGTTCTGTTAACTCACTAGTATGCGATTTTTCCAGCTTCTTTACATAGGCACTTAGTGCTATAAGCTTTCTTAGTGTTAATTTATTGTGTCCCATTAATTTGTGTATGTTTTATGGTCATTTTCATTGAATTTTAGGAAATCTTTAATTTCTTCCTTTTTTTCCCCTTGACCCATGTTGATTCAGGTGAGCCTTGCTTAATTTTGAAGTGTTTGTAGGCTTTCTGGAATTAGTTATGCTGTTGAATTTTAATTTTTAACCTGGGCGATCCAATAAGATACATGGTGTTACTCCATTTTATTTGTATTTGTTAAGGTTTACTTTGTTACCTGGTATGTGATCAATTTTGGATAAGGTTCCACAAGGTACTGAAAAGAAGGTATATTCTTTTATTCTTGGATACAATGTTCTGTAGATGTCTATAAGTCCATTTGCATCATAACATCTGGTAGTTCTCTTAGAAATACACAAAATTTTAAAGGTAATGTACATATCTGCATTAATGGAAGTATAGAATATGTGATATGCACAATTCAGCTAATGATTATTTGCTCTTTGAGCAGGTGAAATTTATCTTTCAACTTTATAATTCTGTTAGGACTGAATAAGCATACTGTAGTATTAATCTTCATTCATTCCATATGAAAGGATGAGATGTCATGAAGACTCTATAACCCACAACATTTACCATATCAAGTTTCAGAGCTATTCCTATTAGAGGTATTAAAATGTAAGTCACCTATCTGAGAGTTTTTGTTTTGTATTAGTGTGTGTGTTTTTTCAATTATGTCTGTGGTAAGGATTTTCAGGAAGTCTTCCCTGGTAAAATCTGATATTCATTAATTTGGAAGAAATCCAGAGCTTTTTGCTTCCTGTGGAAACAAAGGCATAATGTTTCCCCAAATGTGACATATTTTCTGACTTCCATTCTGAAGTTAAATCATCCTTAAAATATATAGGATGTTTTAATTTATCAGTTTCTATAATCCATTGACTCTTAGCAGCTGTTGATTTTTGCTCATTATAATTAAAAAATTAAAATAAATAAGGCACTCTTAGGATCTAAAAGTATTTCCTATCCTTATGTGGCTTTTACTTTTTATATTATTTTGCTCTATCTTTAAAGATTTTATTTTATCATTTTAAAACTATTAATGTTTCTTGGCTATCTATACCAATTTTCTTCTCTTTATTCAGCATCTAAATACATTTTTGAGTACATTGTGCCTGTTCACAGTTTTTCTTTCTGTCTATACCTGACTTTCTGCATGCCTGAAGCCTCTTTTGACTTCATGAACCAAACATTAAACAGTCAGAACACCTGCTGCAAGGCTTTACTTAGCACATGGTGCTGGTGGCTGACTCTGCTCCCCCAAGAGTCTATAGAGCCAAGCCCCGTGTTGACAAGCACTGGCTGGAGCTGGATTTAAACATCACAGCTCCTGGATATTATTCCTACACCATTGCACCAATTTCTATAAAATCTCCTGCTCACTAGCATGCTAACTACTCTATTTTTAATTTATGTGCCCAACATTGGACACCAAATACATCATAACCTCTGCTCAGTACCTTGTATCCCACTTCCTCCATGTCTGGCTGGCAAATAATATCTGTCTTCTTTCCAGAGTTCCTATCCCTTCTTGGAAGTCCTGCCTATCCTCTCCTACTGAGCTCTTGATTGTTCAACTCTTTATAAAGCCAGAGAGAAGGTGCCTTAGCAGAGAAACTTCTTAACAATGTACAAAATAATTGTCCCACAAAAGTTCACATCTAAACCAGTTTTACTTAACCTTCCTAATGCTGAGACACTTGTTGCACTTCTTCATGTTGTGGGGAGGCCCAATCATAAAATTATTCCCATCTCTACTTCATAACTTTAATGTTATGATTTACTACTGTTATGGATTATAATATTAATATTTTTATTTTCTGTATTAGATGAACCTGTGACAGAGTCTTTTGACCTCCTAAAGGGGTCATGGTCCACAGGCAGAGAACCACTGATCTATGGGCTTGTATGACTGAGACTCTATTTTTCATGAGAATTTCAGATTCCACCATTGCCAATATATCCTGTTTTATCTATTTATTTATTTTTAATTAATTAATTAATTAATTAAAAATTAGCACCTCCTCTGCTCCTCCCATTTCCCTCATACTCCCCCTCCCTCTCCCCTTCCCTCTCCAGTCCTAAGAGCAGTCAGAGTTTCCTGCCCCACGGGAAGTCCAAGGTCCTCCCCCCTCCATCCAGCTCTAGGAAGGTGACCATCCAAACAGACTAGGCTCCCACAAGGCCAGTCCATGCAGTAGAATTGAAACCCAGTTCCATTGTCCTTGGCTTCTCAGTCAGCCCCCATTGTAAGCCACATTCAGAGAGTCCAGTTCGATCACATGCTCCATCAGTCCCAGTCCAACTGGCCTTGGTGAGCTCCCATTAGATCAGTCCCATTGTCTCAGTGGGTGTACACACCCCTCGTGGTCCTGAATTCCTTGCTCTTGTTCTCCCTCCTTCTGCTCCTCATTTGGACCTTGGGAGCTCAGTCCAGTGC
>LOEQ01011444.1:2894-17201 GCA_001685075.1 Bramus lutescens
AAATAAATAACTATTCTATTAATTATAATTCTAAACTGGTGTGGGATTGTTTATCTTACACCTTCAGAGGCATGGGCATTTCTTTCCCCAAAGGCCAGTTTTGCCAAGAAGAAAGCAAGCTCCAAGTGGAGTGTCTTTGGTGCTCAACATTCTCTCAAGAATAGATCAGTGCTACCAGGAGCAATTTTTTCTACAGCTCTTTGAAGTGGTTGAATATTACCTATATATGCAAAATATAATCTTTATGTATTTAAAGAACCTAATTAGTCTAACTATAAGTATGACAAACATAGATGGCTATTGATCTACAATTCTTAATACCTATATAACTTAAAGACTAAGACAATAAACAACTGTGCAATAAATGACCTCAAAATGTAAACAATGTATAATTATTTTGATCAGAGGTAGAAACGTACATTGTAAGATGATAAATATATATCAATATATAAAAATGTTATAAGCAGAGGTAGAAGCATGCATACAATATTCAATAATTCAATAATTTAACTTTGTATCAATTACAAGAATCTATACCAATGTAATTCTCTAAAAATAACTTATAAGTATTCACTCTATGACTCACTATTATTATTAGTATGAGTAAGCTTATACCAATCTATTATTCCATCCAACCCCCCCTTTTTTAAAGAGATCCCTGAGCCTATAAAATTTCCCCCAACCCCCAACCCTATACTAATTATAATCAACTCCTAAGTGATGTCCCTAACCCTGAGGACAAACTTTGTTGGTAGAGGGGACATTGTCTTCTAGAATTACTTCCAGCTGTCATGGGGATGATGTTCTCTCTAAGGATCCTGTGAAAGTAAAATGTTAGATAAGTTCCAAATGTCTGTCTGGTATAATTGCAAATAGTCTCCCAGTATTTGGTGGAGGTCTGGCCAGAACATTGTAAAAATGTGCACCATTTTAGATAATCAAGTTGGAACCATCTTGTGCAGCTGGTACCCAAAACAAGTCTTTCTGTAATAGCACCTATCAGCATAATGGTGCCATATTAAACATGTGGAGTTGTTGTGGGAGCCTATCTTCTTCCTGGAAACTTCAAAGATTACTTTAGGAAAATTCATTGTTCATTATGGAAAACTTAAGCATTATTGATACAGACATATACAGACATATATATTCAATGAAAGGTATGATAAAGACAAAAATAGATATGAAAAAAGTAAATTTTCTAAATTCTTTTTTTCTTTCTGTCCCATATCATGGCTCCTGACATGAGACAGAAATTCTGAATTTTTCTTTTAACAATATGCTTGGATTTAGAGAGGAACAGAGCCAGTGTCCAACTCCAAAGCCTGCTCCATATATTCATATATAAGTGCAAATGATAGATATTATATATATATGCTCTATCATTTGTACTTATGAATCATATTTGATTTTCTTGATGATCCTTATTGGGTAGTTATTTTTCCATCTTTCATCAATCAAACATCTAGGGTCTCTTGAATTTTTGAAGATGAATATTTTTCTGCAAAGACAAGAACGGAACCATGCCTCAACCCTATATGCTTTCCTTACCACCTGTATGGTTGTCAGCATTGTGGATGAGCTGTCATTTCTATTTTTCAAGAGGTTTCTCCTTTTCAACCTGAATCTTTATTAACTTGATGCCATCTTTAATTTTTCTCCTCCTGTGGAAACAAGAGCAAAACCCCTTCCCCAGCATAGCACATCTCCTGGCTTTCATTGTGAGGTCAGTACATCCTAGAAATAAATCATTTGACTTACTTCAGAAGACTTTTCTAATATCCAATGTTTCTTTGTTGTTGTCGTTCCTTTCTCATTAGCATTAAGAAAATTAAATGTTAATAATGCATTATGTAATCTATTTCTGGGGTCATTTTCCAACCCGTTCTGTTTGTTTAACATATCGTTTATAGTTTGATTTGATCTTTTTATAAGTGCATGACCTGTAGGATTGCATGTTATACTTGTAATATGCTTAATATTATAATAAGCAAAAAAGTTTCATTTTCATAGAGACATAAGCTGGACCATTATCTGTCTTTATTTTTGCAGGTATACCCATGATAGCCATAACTTCTAATAAATATGTGATTACTGAATCAGCCTTTTCTGAGCTTAAACAGTTTCCCACTGAAAACCTGAATAAGTATCAATGGTGTGATGTACATATTTTAATTTTCTGAATTCTGCAAAGTGGAACACATCCATCTGACAGATTTTATCCCTTTGAGTACCCTTTGGGTTGGTCCCTGCAGGTAGCGGTGTTTGGTTATAGAAAGAGCAAGTAGGGCATCTCTTTATGATCTCCTTAGCTTGTTGCCATGTGTTAGAAAACTCTTTCTTTAAACTTTTGCCATTGACATGATATTTTTTTATGAAATTGTGAGACCTGCAACATGCTTTCAATCAATAATTGATAAATTTCTGCATTACCTTGTGCTAGAGGACCTGGCAGACCCATTTGGGATTGGATGTGTATTACGTATATAGGACAAAGCCTATTCCTGATTATGTCTTGCATCTGGATAAATAATGAAGTCAATTATGTATCATGTGGTATAAAATCAGTGGTTTCAATATATAAGATAACTCTTTCTGCATATTGTAAATTAGTAACTATATTAAGAGTTTCTTTAAAATCCTTTGGCACCATGAGAATAGCATATAATTCTGCCTTCGGGACAGAATTATGAGGGCTTTGTTCCACCTTACTTAATTCTTCTGATTTGTATCCAGCCTTCCATGATTTGTTTGCATCAGTATAAAATGTATAGACTCCAGTTATTGGAGCATCATGTACAATTTGGGGAAGAATCCAAGAAATTCTCTTATAAGGTTAAGTCTATCACTTTTTGGAAAATTGCTATTAGTTTCTCCCAAAAATTAGCACAATCTCTTTGCCATGGTTCACTGTCTTACCATATATTTTTTATTTCATCAGTAGTGACAGACACTGTAATCTCTGCTGGGTCTATACCTGGTAATTGATAAATTCTCAATTTACCTTTTATAATTCATTCAGAGACTTTTCCACATATGTTTTTAATTTTTTACTTGGTTTATGTGGTAAAAAGATCAATTCTAATATAATATCATCCCTCTTAACTAAAATTCCTGTAGGAGAAATTCTGGAAGGCAGTATAACTAGAAGACAATTAAGATTTGTATTCACCCTATCCATATATGCCTCCTGTAACTTTCAGTCAACAATTGTCAGTTTCTTTTCTGCTTCAGCTATTAATCCTCTGGGACAACTCAAATCTTTATCACCATCTAAAGTATTGTTTAAATGAATTATTAGATCAGGTGTTATCCCAACAACCATTTGTAGATTGGAAATGTCTCCTAACATTAAGTCATTAAGAGTCCATAACCAGTTTCTCCTAATTTGTGCCTTTTGTGTCCTAATTTTCTGCAAATGTATTTTATAACCTAGGAAACTGACAGAATCTCCACTCTGTATTTTTTTTTTCAGGAGGAATTTCTAATCCCCAATTTGGCAAAACTTTCTTTACTTCTTCAAATATTGTTTCTAAAGTATCCATGTTCAAATCAGATAGCAAAATATCATCCATGTAATGGTAAATTGTAGACTTAGGAAACTGCTTACATATTATTTCCAATGGCTGACTTACAAAGTATTGGCATAGAGTGGGGCTATTGAGCATTCTCTGTGGGAGGATAGTTCATTGATATTTCCTAGTACCCTGAGAATTATGATAAGTAGGCATTGTGAAGGCAAATTTTTCTCTATCCTTTTCTTGTAAAGGTATAGTGAAGAATCAGTTTTTCAAATGAAGATTCTGGAGTAATGACACATCCACACCTGTGTCTATCAAACCAACAATTTCAATGCCATTTATCCTCACTCTTAGATTTGGTCTTTAATCATTTATAGAAGTCTGCCAGAATATATGTTTCTTATTTCCTATTGGAATTTTTGACTTATCCTCCATATTTATGCCATCATTTAGAATAGTGCGGTCTTTTACAGAAGGCTCTGGATTTTTTAGTTTTCCTGGTGTGACATGTCCTCCACAGTTACTGGGAATGACTGGCCCACTTTGGCTTGGGAGCTTGTAAAAGGTCTCTCAAGGAGTTTCCCGATGGTATCAGATTGCCTTGTCTGTCTGTTGTTGATCCGAATTTATTGGTCCAATGTCGGCCTTTGCCACACCTTCCACATATTTTTGCCATTCCCAGGGGAGATATTATTCCTAGGAATTCCTTGTCTACAATCCCTTCTCAGATGTCCTAATTACCACAATCAAAACATTTGTCATTTTGATGTCTTCTTATTCCTTTGGAAATTGCTTCTCCTACAGCTAAACGTCTCAATATTCATTGTATTCAGAATCCATTCATCCATACCTGATCTAACCTTTAAAGACCCAAATATCTTTTTGCATTCTAAGTTTGCATTTTCAGAAGCTAGAGATTCAATAAGTACTCATTTGGCATCTGGGTCTGTTACTCCTATTTGTACAGCCTTACTTAACTTTGTAAAATATCAGTAAAGGGTTCTCTCTGTCCCTGTCTAACCCTGGAATATGATTCATTCCTTTTCTCGACTCTTGAATCCTGTCCCAAGCATTTAAGGCTGCTTTGTGGCATAGGGACAAGAGTTCTTCATCATAAAGAGCTTGAACCTGTGGGTCAGCATAAGGGCCTTTACCAAGAATTTCATCTTGGGAAGTCTCAAGGTCTTTTGCTTTTCCCTGTTGTTCCAAAGTTTTGGCCTCCTCCTGAAATAAATTTTAAACATCAATAGCAGTCTATCATCCAGGAGTGCTGAAACTAACTGAAGGAAATCATGTGGTTTTGCTTTGATTTTAGAAGCCCAAGTCTTTATCATCTCATTACCAAGTGCAGAATACAAGCCATAAGTTACAACAACTTGTTTAATTTCCTTTAGATCATTCATTCCTATAGGTATCCATCTACCTTCTTTGGATCATTTTGGGCCTTTAGAACCTGATGCTTTGTCAGAGTAGAATACAGAGTAGGAAGCTCAAACCCTGAGTAAGTCAACTCTGACAGCCACTGGTGATGTTGAATCCTGTCCTTGTGCCTTTTTTCCCTGTTCATCAGCTCCAATAATTTCCACCATTATTTCAAATCTTTTTATTATTGTCTTTTGTAAAGCCTGAATCTCCTGGCCTATATATATTTCTAGTGATATCCTTGATGTGCCTAGTCTCTGGTTCTCATTCTGCACATGTGATTCCAAGGTCTGAGGTTTCTCCTTTAAAGATAGCATCTCATCCTTGGTCATTACTTGAATGGCATGTAGATTGCCATCCTGGAGAGACAGTTTTTCTGTTAACTTATCATAACTTCTCATTGTAAAATTCAACAGTATGTATTCTTTCTGATAACTTCTTAGTACCCTTAGATATGGATTTAATTTAGTCAATAATAGTATTAACTTCTTCAGGCAACTTTTGACTTTTGATGGTATTAATCCTGTCAACTAGCTGTTCATTATTAGTCTGTAAAGATGGTATCATTCCTAAAAGTGCCATATTCTTTCTTAATGATAGAATATGGAGTAGAAAATGGAAACCTAATACCCAATAAATTGAAGTATCACCAAGTCTCACATAATACAATCCATAGTATTAGCAAAAATGTTACTAAAAGTTGCAATAGTAATGAAGTCTGCCATTATTGATTTATTAATTACCTGTTATGTGATCTGGTAAACTGCAATCTTTATTGTTCAGCAGATGTTGTGATTGCAGAGTTGCAACTAGAAGCAATGCAACCGGTAGAGACAGGAATGGTCCTGAGCTCTTTAGTTTTCCATCTTGGTACTGTTAAATACTGAGAAATATGATTTGCTTAACAAATTTAAAGCAATTAAATCAATTCCATACACAGAGCAAAAAAAAAAANNNAGGAAACAGAACTCAGCGACAGGGAGCAGAAACCAGAAACTGCACAAGTTGCCATGCAGCAAAGAACTACCCCGAGTAATGCAGCATTGTGCATGCATGTGCTTATGAAATTGCCAAGTTGCCACACGCAGTAAACTCCACTGTGGTGGGGATTCTAAAAAAACCAATTAGGTAAAAGCAAACCAATTATGCAGTGTTGGGAGACTGTCTGGGCCATGGAACTGCTAGCCCTTTAGGCCAGCCACCCGGTAGGCGTGGAATATGAATCCATGTGGGCATCAAATGAAGAGCAAAAGCTTATAATAAATCTCACACTCGCTCAGAATTGAGAATTATATGGTTATTTATTTAGGGATAAACTCACAAATCAGAATTCTCTGTTTGAACAGAGAACAGAAATCGAACCCAGCAATCCAAAAGAGCAGCCGGGGAAGAAGGGGTGGATGCAGGCTCTGCATCAACATATGTAGTATAAGAAGCATTGCCCCAGTAGGCAGGTAACCACAGCTGTAGGACTTTCTACAGCAGTAAGAGGTACCCATTAAGAAGTTAGAGTTAATGGGCCAAGCAGTGATTTAATTAATACAGTTTATGTGTGGTTATTTTGGGACTAAGCTAGTCAGGCAACAGGGATGAACAAGCAGGCCCCCTAGCTTCTACAAGAAGTTAGACTAAACTCAACATAACCAAGGAGAGGAAAATGTAAATTTTCAATTTCTGGAGTGAAATTGAAGCACAGTTTTAAAAAAGAGTCTTTTTTTTTTCATTTGCTCATACATGTATGGGGTAAGAAAAGACATTTTCTAGAGAATTTAAATAATTAAATTTTGTAAGACATCTCAGTAGATATAAATCCCATGCCCAAGTTTTCCTGGAGATGTTTTCTGTTAAAGGTCCTCCACTTAGGGAGAGAACAGTGTTTCAAGAGATCAAGGCCTATGTTGCCTCTGGCAATGACTTCCATCCTATTCTGTCAGATCCACAAATTCCTTGTTTTCTAGGACTTTGATCTGAAATTTATTGCTGTTTTCCTGGGGGCTGAACAAACCCCACTTAGAGACATACACATCTCTCCTTTACAGGTCCACTCCCCTCACCCTCCTGCCCCCTTGGTTTGTGTGCAGCTTCCCCTGCAGTCTCCCTCCCTGTGTCTCTCAGAGCACAGTAGTACAGGGCAGAGTCCCACAGCTGCACTGAGGACTTCTGCAGGTGGAAGGAGCTGCTGCTCTTGTTGAGGCCGACATAGAAACCTTGATGCTCTATCCTCTTTTTGTCTGTGAAGGTATTCAGAAGTAACTGGGGGGCTTTCCTGGGATGTTGCACATACCAGAGAAGGAAAGGACTTGTGTAAGTAGTCTCATAGTTGCAGTTCAGCTTCACAGGCAACCCCTCTGTGACAGTAACCTGGCCTTCTGTCTGAGTCACTGAGTCTCCATTGCTCCTTTCTGAAAATAAATGAGGAGAAATTATTTTTCTATGTGAGAAAAAAGGCAAAGACTGCCATAGCTGTAAGAAAATGACATCATCATTACTTAGACTAAATATAACTTACTGAACATGAAAAGAAGTAGCAGAGCTGAGCAGATGTCAAGAAGCATGTTCATAAGGGAAAACAACGCTTGGTTTTTGAGTACACCAAGCTCACAGGGCAAGTCTCTTTCAGAACCTTATTAAAGCTCCTCACTCATAAGCAAGGACCTCCTTCTGCACAGTGACAGGCTGTCATGTGAAGCCACCACATGGGTGCAGACATTAACCACATCTGAAGATGTAACACCCTCTGATGATTTCCCTTTAAACTGCACTAAGATGTCTACACAACATTTAGTAAATAAACTTGAAGCCTCATCCAAAGGAAGCAGGTTTCAAGTCTCTAGTGGATGTCTAAAATCACCAATATTACTGAACTTTATGTATCCTGGGGTATTTAGGATGATGAATGTACATAAAAGAACACACACACACACACACTCACACACACACAAACCTCTGATAAAATATATTTACTCTCCCCATTTTATTGCTGTTCTGAGAATGTTATGTGATGTATTTCAATTATACTCACTTCTCCCTTCACTCCTGCCAGATCCATCCACTCTTCACTACCAACCCAGTTTTGTGGCATCCTCATTTACAGTAAATCAGCTCAAGGTTTGCATTACAGGTTGTACAATACATAAACTCTTGGATGTGTGGCCTTCAGTGGAGGATAATCTATGCACATTTAATTAAACCTGATTCTCTCTCCCAGCAGCTGCCAATTGCCAATAGATTCTTCTCTAAGGGTGGGAATGCACACCTTCCCTCTACTTGCCAGAACTCTATTTTCCCTGATCCTTTGCAACTCTTATATGTGCTGCCAATCTCTGAGTTCAAGTGTGCAGATGACCTGCTGTGCCCAGCAAACACTGTCTTCTTGTAATCATCTCCACCAAAGGCTGTCCCAGTCTTTCTGCCCTCTCTTCTTCAGACCTTAGGAGAAAGGTGTGTGATATAGATGGCCCATCTTTGAGTATGCTGTAGTGAAAGGGGAGCAGGCCTGCTTTTTATCCAGCCCAGCTCCTCCCGCACGGCTAGCTTATACCCCGAAATAACAACACACAAATTGTACTCATTNGTGGCTTACCAGGAAGATTCTAACCCATGCCCATCTTGGGCCAGAGCTTCATGCATCTGCCTGACTATGCTTTCTTCCCCCCAGCATTCTGTTCTGTCTACTCCACCCACCTAAGGGCTGGCCTATCAGAAGGCCAAGGCAGTTTCTTTATTAACCAATGAAAGTAACACATAGACAGATGACCCTCCTACATAAGTATGCTACAGCCTCTTCTCAGCAACACAGTGAGTTATGGTTATCTGTGACAATCACCACATGCTGGAACAAGAAGCTTCTCTGGAGAAGGCTGACTGATGCTCCAATGTATGTTTATAGCAAAAATTCATTAGGAGTTGATCTAAGAATATGTCCCTGTGGGAGAACCCACTACCATTATCTTGAGAAGTGGCAGTACTAGTTAAACCATCTCCTAATGACTTATCATTAAACCCACAGATAATGCATCTCTCAGCCATCATGTGAGAGGCTTTTATTTGCACTACACAGCAATTAGCATGTAAGCTCCAAACTGGTCAAGGTATATGAGCAAGAAAATGTGAAATATTCAGCCTCCAAAGGAATACCTATAACATCATCATCTTCCAAAATTTCAGGGATTATTGAAGAAAAAGATTGGAAACTAAAAGCTCTATGGACTGTGCATTATGATAAGATACAGTGTCTTCTAGACATAGCAGAAAATTTGGATATACATGTTCCTATCAGGTGGGACAGCACTTCCAAGACCTGTACAAACTCAAGCCAGACAAAAGTTCTAGCTGCATACGGATGTTGGCCATGAACTCCTACCCTGTCTGAATATTTATTGAAAATGGCAGTTTCTGAGAAAGGGGAGTCAGGTTTATTTAAGAGTGCAACATTTGGTGACTATACCGTTTGCCAGTGGAAGGCCACAAGTACACGAATGCACGGGAAGCACAAACTGCAATTAATGGTTTCTCATTAAGAGAAAACAAGTACGGTGGAAAGAGAAAGGTGTGGATATAGGATGAGAGGGGTAAGGAACATGGATATAATCACACATATTTTGTGACATATATATGAGTGTGTACACACACGTGCATGCACATGCGCACATGCACACATGCACACACACACACACACATATAAATACAGAGCTATTTTAATTGCCCAAATATATGTGACCAGAATTGTTCATTACAAAAATAAAACCAAAACAATAACAAACATGGCACAAATATACTCAGATTCAGAACACATTATGTCAAACTATCACAGCAAAAGATAGGCTCTAGAGAAGTTTGTTAAAAGATTCAGAATGTGGCCATATCAGTGTAAATAATGATATCATATATAAATACATACATATATATATAATTATTTCATGAAATAAGAGTGAAAATATACTCTAGAACTGACAAGAGTTCTAACTGATATTGGATTGTCACCCTAAATTTGAAGGTAGTATCCTGTGGTTCTGGGGTCGCTGACCGAATAAAAAGGAGAAAGCTACCTGAATATCATATTTTATGTTTCTCTGCTTCCTTGTTGTAGGATAAAGGCCTCATACTCTTCCTCCATGCCTTCCCTACCAAAATATATTATACCTATATTGTACCTTCAAACTATGAAACAAAGTAAAGCCCCTTTCCTTAAAAAGGGGGAGTTTTAAAGCATAGTTTGCAGAGTTAAGTATGTATTGTGTGACTCATCACTGCTCAGACTTGCTGATTCCACAATCTTTGCACCACTTTACAAGGACATCCCAGGAAGACTTCAGGGAGCTTTACTTCATGTTGAGTGATGACAGAAAATTGCAGGAGCCAAGCATCCTGTGTGCTCTGGAAACCATAAACATCCGTGTTATATGGAGGAGAAAAGGAGAAACTCCACTTTCATGGCAGGATACAAAGCGCATCTCTTTGCAAGTGTCTTCCAAAGGTCTCCAGCCCTACCAGATCTTGAAAAGCTTTAAATTTCTTCTTTTTCTTTCTTGTGCTTCTGTGTATTTGGCTGGTTGGTTTTTGTTTGTTGTCAGTGTTGTTGTTGTTCGTTTGCATGGATTTTATTTAAGGAAAGAACTGGTACTGTAGCCTAGGCAGGCTTGAAACTCATCCTATGTGACCCAGGGTACTCTCGTGTCCGTGGCATCCTGCTTTGCATTTCTAGTTCTGGTACTCAGCCATCAAGCCTGGGTGCATAGCCTTAATGTTTATCACTCATAGAAGAGGTTAACCTTGCTATATAAACCTTGGTATGCTTACTTTTCATTTTTTGTCATGTTCTTGTCATTTCAAGTCTGTGTTTTCTTTTAGAAACCTGACCTCTGTGAGCAGAGACTGGGCCTTTGTTTCCTGGCTGCTGAGACCAGAATAATCACACAGAGACTATATTAATTACAGCACTGCTTGTGCAACCATTCAGGAATATCTCTAGCTTGTTCTTATATCTTAATTTAACCCATTTCTATTAATCTGTGTATCACCATGAGGCTGTGGCTTACTGTGTAAGGTTCTGGCTTCTTTCTCCTTTGGCAACTACATGGCATTGCTTTGAATCCACCTACTTTCTCCCTGCATTCAGTTTTGTTTTCCCACCTAGCTCTATTCTGCCCTGCCATAGGCCAAAGCAAGTTCTTTATTAACCAATGGTAATAAAACATATTCATAACATACAGAGGCGAATCCCACATTAGATCTGAGATGTTAAATGTTACTAACCAGACTTCTTCATTCTAGAGGATCTACGTGGTATTTACTTGGTGCCTATTCATTAGTGGGAGAATTTCAGTAATCTTGGTTAAATATATATTACTGGCTCAGTGTTTATGGACTGTTTATTTGGAAGCCCCCATTACCAGCAAAATATAAAAGAGTCATATTCACAGCTCACTGCTTGCCTAAGATTTATTTACCACCTATACAGCAGGATCCTATTATACCAAGAAGACTTTGGGACTCTCTACTTATACAAATCAGCCTCAAGAACTGGATCTTTGTGATTTCAGGAGCCTTCTCAATTTTCTCAAAAGAGTCAGAGGGTCAGAGTTATTTATGATCATGGCTAAAATCAAGTGAACATAGGGTAATCATATTTAATAAATTAACTTAGGCTACTGGATGCCTACTAAATTTAGTCTAGACTACAAGCCCTCCCAAGTGAGCAAGTGGGCTTTTTTTTGGTAAGTGAATCATGCAGATGCCCTTATAAGGATGGGTATAATCAGAAATCACTAGACTTAGACATTCATTCTTTTGTCCTATAGAGTCATATGTGATGTGTCTCTCTAATCAATACACAGATCTGGGAAAGTTGCTTTCAAGAGAATGGGAATCACATAATTACCATGACACCTACTCCAAGTCTTTGCTCCAACCATGTCTCAGGCATTTGGAAGAAGAGATCAAACTGGGAATGGACAACTGATGCATTTCATAATGAGTAAAGTTGGCTGAACATCAGGTTTCCCGTACTTAGATTTATTTTACCCTCCACATCACCCTGTTAACCCTCCATTTAGATATTTGAGCCCGTATCTGATGCACAGTGAGTTGGAATAAAGGGTGTTAGGATATGAGACAGCATTTATTTTATTATATTGAGGCACTGGACACTTCTTTCTGTGCTCTCCATTCTTTCAGACATACATCGTTTATCTGCCTCACAGAAATATCTAGTATTGTCTACCACTGGTGCAAAGAAAACCATGCATCAAAATAATATACGTTAAACTGCCTTAATCTGAGTGCCCAAACAAAACTTTCATCTGTTTTGCTTGCAAGTTAAACTGTTTATGAAGTGGTTTCCTGACTTTGGATAGTTTAAAGTTTCATTAATTGTGATGGAATGTAATCTTAAAGTCCATTGACAGTCCCTCTTCTAGGGCATTTTTCTTCAGGCCCTTTTTCTTTTCCTATTAGGATCCATGATATGGAGGAAAAAAAAGTTCTGAATAGTTCCTCAGAGCAGGTACATACTTTTGCTTGTCTTTGAGCTGTGTGTGGGAAAATATGGAGAAAAACTCAACTCCTCAGAGCACAGTAAGTGCTTTGTCTGCCATTGTGAGAGACATCACAGGTAAGCACAGTCCTGAAAGCAAGCATCCTTTGGGGATGGTTGGGCATTGACTCATCTGCAAGAACTTTGACTGCAGAGAACCTATGTGACTACCATGTACTCTGCATTTCTAAAGGCATGTTCACCATTTCTGAAAATATATGTCTAGTAATTCCCTTTACTGGAAGAATAGCTTACTTATTTACTAAAGATGCTTAATTCACAGTATTTTGTTTTGTTCACAGACGTAATATATGAAAGTATATTATAAATTTAGTGGCGCAATTGAAAGTTCTTTTTTTCTTATTAGGTAATTTCTCAGAGTTTGTGGTTAAGTGATAGTGCTTCTCAAAGGAAGGGAGAGATCATTGGAATGACCAGTAATTATTTTATAACAGATTTATTTCCTTTTATTTTATATGTTATGTTTGTTTTCTTCCTGAAAGCATGATTGTGTATCATGTGCTTTGCCTTGCCTGCAAAGGCCAGAAGAGGGCATTGGGTCCTCTAACAGGACATAGGGTATGTTGTGAACTGGTGCAGGGATGCTGCGGACTGAATTGTTGTCTCTAAGAACAGTGCATGCTCTTAACCCCTGAAGTATCTCCAGCCCCAACCAGGGATACTTCATGAAGCAAATTTCTGGGGAAGGAAAAAGACAGAGTAAAGTATTCAGGCTGTGTCAGCAAGGGATACAGAGGGATGTAGGCAAAGCTGCTCATACTACAGTGTATTTCCTAACTGGTTTGTTGGCATAGACTTAATGGTAAGAAATAGAAAGGCCAGTACAAATGGTAGAAGCATTGAGAGCCCTATAAAGAGATTTATTTTCAGTTGCACAGGCAAAAAAGCCAATGAAGGGTGCTGAGCATAGCACAGATATTGTTGATGCTACTTTTCACATAAGGATACATTATTCTTCAGGTTATGTCATAGATCATGGGAAAGAGACCCTAGAAGCAGGGATGTCATTAATACAGTGAAGCAGAAAACCAGGTATGAGTCACTGAGAGTCTTATCTGGAGGTGGTGCTAGGCAGGCAGGGCAGTAAAGTTCAAGCATGGAGCTCATAATATGAAAATATATAAAAGTAACTGCTCTTTAGGAAGTGAAAATTTGTTGTCTTAAATAAGAGCACACTGAGGAACAATAAGCCAGAGAGACACCATGAAACCGACAGAGACAGACATGTTGAATATTTCCCTGGAAGCCACTGCCATGTGGCCATATACAAATTAATAGAAATGAGTTAAATTAAGATATAAGAGTTAGCCAATAAGAAGTTCGAACTAATGGGCCAAGCAGTGTTTTAACTGACACATTTTCTGTGTGGTTATTTCGGGTGTAAGCTAGCCAGTTGGCTGGGACAAACAAGTAGCCTCTCCTTGCACCAACATTTGACATTGAAGTGAATGTTTTTGGCATTATGAGATTCCTATATGCACCAGGGGCAGAATGATACATATAAAAGTGCTGTGTTTGGATGTCAGGTTATCCAACCACAAAGAAAAGTGAGATGTTATGCTAGGTTTGGGGCATAGTAGTGAAAGTAAACTAATGCATGTGGGCCTTTGAAGTTGCAGATGCTCCATCCCTGGATCCATCTCTGCTTGCTGACTATCAGGATATGAACAAACAATGCAGCATGTTCCCACTTAAGGAAGCAGAGCTACCTCAGGCACTATGCTATATTGGTGTAATAAGCTAAGAGACATTATAGCCATTTTTATCTATCATCTATCTATCTATCTATCTATCTATCTATCTATCTATCTA
>LOEQ01011444.1:17276-30799 GCA_001685075.1 Bramus lutescens
CTATCTATCTATCTATCTATCTATCTATCTATCTATCTATCTATCTATCTATCTACCTATCTATCATCTATCTATCTATCTCACTAAATGAGCATGACAACTGTCTAGTTGCATGTCCATAAAAAATACAGAAAAAAATGTATAAAGATATTCAAAATAATCCTCTCAAGTCTACTTAGAACAAAAAAAAAGAAATATGGATAGTCTTTTAAGGATTTTAAAAGTGGAAAGAGAATATAACAATGGGTATACATCATTAAAAGTTTAACATTAAAATGTTAAAATGAAGTTCAAGAAAATAATGAAAATTTATAAATGCATAAAATTTATTAAAAATAAATGGAAATAATGATATGAAATCATTATTATACAGAAGCAATACCATGTCTGTTACAGAATGAAAGATGAGATAGTTATGTCACATGATTACTAGCCAAACCACTCACCCAACTAGATGAGTTTAGCTAGAGTTCTCAGGTGCAAACTATTGCACTGGTCCCCTTGCACCTGCACCTCACAGTGATGCAGAATGAACTGTTCTTATCCAGTCAAGCAGCACATTGCAGCAGGGTCTCTCCAAGCAAAGAGGTTTTTGCTAGGGTCTGTATCACTGTGGGAGGAACATGTGTGTGCTGAAAGCAGTAATAAACTCCTAAATCCTCAGCCTCTACTCTGCTGATTTTGAGAGTGAAATCTGTCCCTGACCCACTGCCACTGAACCTATCAGGGACTCCAGAGTTANTATCTATCTATCTATCTATCTATCTATCTATCTATCTATCATCTATCTACTTACTGACTTACTTGCTTGCTTACTTAAGGAATCACAGCATCCAAGCCTTAATTGGGAAATTGTTTGCTGCTTTTAGTAAGAATGGAGAGAAAGAAAAATCAAAAAAATGTTTAAAATTGCAGACACAACAGATTCAGGCAAAATTCAACTGTAATTATTAAAGAGATTAATGCTGTTATAGAAAAACCTATTACTTCTCCCTGGAATGATAGAAGTGGTTTCTGAAAGGTAAGATAGCCCAGGCTATGAAACTAAAAGACTCAGAGTAAAATTGTTGATGTTAACTCAATTCGGGAAATACTCAGGCTAGCTAAAAGATAAAACAATTATATTTTTATTTATTATAAGGGGAAAATTCATGAAACAGGAAAGAGAAATCCAAGCTCAGCTGTGCTGCAAGGGAACCACACAGAGAGAACACCTGGGCTGCACACCATTTTTCTCTGGGTCCCAGAAAGTCACATCCTAACTTGGTCCCACCTCTTAAAGATAATTGGTTGACAAAGCTTTCCTGTCATAAAATTTTCTGGGAAAATGGTCTTTTTTTGACATTTTCAGGAAAAGAAACATGCTAAGAAATTTTTCCACAGTTTAGCCACTTAGACATTCAGAAGCCACTCACTGCANCAGCTGAGGGGCTGGCCAGGCTACATGGGAAGATGACAGTAGAACTCAATATCATCTACATAGTTCTCATTTGGAAGAAATGAAGGATGTAACAGCCCACTTCTGCTTTTCAGCATTCACTAGTACTGGTGAATATATTAAAGTTTTTATTCTTATACCTGACAAGAAAAAGCTTCATGGAACACAGAGAATACTATGAGACTGTAAAAAGAAAACTGAATTGGATCTACACAAAATTCAGTAAGGTGAAAACTGATAGAAACCAAAATATACATGAAAACTTTGACATAGGCTCCAAGAAGTACAAAGGATGTTGCCATGGGCTCAACAGGAACAGAGCCAGTGTTTGAACCTGGAGTCCTGAGTAAATTCACAGAAATATGACCAGATCTGAGACTCCATCTGTGAAGCACTTGTCTTGAACCAAAATTGAAATCTGATCATCCAAATGAAGAGTCAAAGTGTATCTCCCAACTGTAAAGAAAGAATATGACTGAATTCAAGCAAGAGTCAACAACCAGGTTCATGTTGCTCTCAACCTTGATAAAAGAAGCTTTCTTTTCCGTGAGTTGATACAGATACATAACCACTCAAGGTATTGAGAATAAATGTTGAGTATCGAAACCTAAATTAAACATCTATATCAGTCCCTAGATATAGGGTAGAAAAACATCACAAATCAGGAAGGTTGAAAAATATAGAAGTCCAAGGATAAGGGGAATGCTCAAACTGTTGAGAGAAAGATACTGTGAGTGCTTAGAGAACATCTTGGAAGAAAGGTGAAAACAAAACAAAACCTAAAACAATAACAACACAAGACTAGTAAGATCTGGAGATGGGGAGGAGAGCTTCAAAATACTCTTCTCTGGATCTGACAAAGCTTTTGTATACATGAGCTCATAGAACCTGTGATTACTTGTATCAGAAATGCACAAAATCAAGACAGCTTAAAATTCAAATGTGGAAGTTAAAGGGACTCGTGTGGTCCCCTTTCTTGCTTGAGGAGCTATTGGTAACGATGACTGTTGGCATAGGAGAGTTATTTTTCTTTAGGAAGGGAGCCACTTGAAGGCTATGCATCAGTAGATTATCCAACACCAATAAGCATATGGTCAGCACTAATTAGTTTCAGTGGGTTATGAAAAAAAAACATGATGAGAAGGAACAGGAGACACTGATGCTTAGAGCACTATGTGTTCAGGATGAGATATTTTCATAAAGTAAATACTTTTCTAATCAAACATGCTCTAGTTCAGGCCTTGATAAGGCTCAGTAGGTTTGGGTGCAGGCTCTAGGTGCCTTGGGAGCACTGTGTTCTCACTGCACAAAAATAGACAGCTGAATCACTGGGCTGGGAGACTCTGATGTGCAGGGAAACATGCCTGCTGTCTTTGTTGAGGTGAATTGTGAATCTACCTTCTTCTTTTTCTCCACTAGAGAATATAGACATGAACAACTCAGGGCCTTTCCCAGGCTGCTGTCTGTACCACCTGAAGTTATCAGAAGCACCATCACTGAAAGTGCAGTTGAGAGAAGCCATGGCTCCTTCTGGGACACTGAGGAATTCCGGGTTCTGCTGCAACTTCTGCTGGCTGCTCACCCCTGAATAGAGAGACAAAGTTCAGACAACCAAGATTAGATGCATAGAGAAGCAAACACACCAAAGTAACTCTTCCATGGGCCTCCCACCCCTTAACTAGAGAGTAAAGCCATCTGTGTTTTTGGCATTATCCTAGAGTAGGCACCAACCTCACATATCACACCTTATATCCAAAAGAAATGCCCAAACTCACAATTAAAGTGAAGCCACAGGAACACTAGGGAAACAATCAAGGAATTCATTATTCTCTCTTCTATCCTGACTGAGGATCCAAATTTTAAGCCCAGAAAAAAAAATAGTTTCACATTTCTAATGTTTTTCTCCTAGAAAACATCAAGATACTATGTCACCATGTAGGAAAATAAAGCTCTTTTCATCACCCTTGTTTCACCAGCAAACTCCTCCCCCAAGCTCTCTCACTACAAACCACTGGAGGGGTTCCTCATGTCTCTGAGAAGAGGCTGCCATCTTGTGGATACCGACTGTGAGCAAAGATTTGCTAAAAATAGATCCCTTTCTTATTGAGTGGCTAAAATAAAAATCTGTCAGCCTGGTTTGATATAAATTTAAGAGGCATTTGCTTCAAGTCAATATGGAGGAACATGTATGTTTTAAGGCATTTCAAGTTAAACTTCAAATATGTCCTGAGTTACCTCTAGCAGCCACTTCCTTATATTCAGTGATTCAGACTTTTTCTATCAACACATCTGAGTGAGGTTCTGTAGGACAGTAGCATTTCACACTGCACAACTCCTCTCTGGGCCAGACAATGCACCTGTATAAAACACTTCATCTTTGACTTTTAAAAGAACTTCTTCTAATTAAAGGAATTCTAGAGAAACTGAGTAGGTTAAAATCTCACTTAATACTATGTTTCCATGTCAAAATCTAAGTAACATATCTTTTATTTTTGAGACAGAGTTTGCTATGGAGGTTTGAATTACAATGTTCCCCTTAGACTTATATTTTTGAATCTGTGGTCCCTAGTTAGTGAAACTGTTTGGGAAGAATTAGGAGATGTGGCCTTCTTGGAGGAGGTATGTCATTGGGATGAGTTTAGAGATTTCAAAACTCCAAGTCATTCTCAGTTAGGTCTTTTTCTCTGTCTCTTGCTTGTGGAACAGGATTACCTTTGACCATGAGTCAAAAAACCAGCCCAACATTGACATTCAGTGTTACACCTTCATTTTCAATGGAGTAAATTACAACTTATTCCACAGGAAAAACTGCTCTTATACTAAGTTTACATCAATAGTAAATATGAAAAGTTGCATTAAAATAATATCAGGATCTTTTTATACATATAAAACAAAACACATATGTACCTCCTTTGTTGCAATACATCTATAGTAGTATCTTATGAATTTATCTTTTAAGTTAGGTAAAAAGGAAGATGCTAAAAAAGATACTAACTTTTTATTTGTCTATATAATAATGCTTACCATTGTTCATTAATTTTGAATGGTTCCAAATTACTGAATATTGTTTTTTATATTTTAGCCAGCAATATTATCCTTATGCTTGAAATTTTTAAATTTTAGAAATATTTTATTAATTCTTTCAGAATTCCACATATTGTCTTTTAGTCCTATTTACATGCTATCTCCTACTCAATAGCTCCTAGATCCTTCCCAACCACTTTACTCACCTAACCTTGTGTCTTTCTTAAAATTTATTAACAACTAATTGATCCAGAGAAGAGAATGAACAGAACTTAAGAGACCCACAGAACATTCTCTCATATAGAGACATTAATATTAATATTCTAGAAGGAAGACTGTAGGAAAGGAGGAATGGTTGAAGAAGACAGTACCACAAATCTTTCTAATTTTAATTGAAGACAAAAAGGCACACATTCGAAAAGCTCAATATGAACCAAGAGGACAATGACAATGAAACCAGCAGTGAGCATTAATGGAATATCATTGCTTAAAAAAAGACAGTCTATAAAACTTCTCCAAAGAGTGGCCAACGAGGTATCTTTAGCAAGATCAGTATTTTTCTGTTTATTTTCTCCTTGTGTCTTTTTTCCTCCTTATCAGACTGGGTAGTGTCAATTAATCTTCAGTTTTCAGAACTGCTTATCTTTAAAATAAAATATGTTGTTCTGTTGACCGAGCTGTGGGCCAGCACTCTGTCAACTTCCTACAGCATTGTCCAATGCTTCTAGTGAATTTTTAAAGTAATTTCCTCCATGAAGAATTCTCTACCTTGGTAGAGTCCTGGCTTATATGAAATACAAGCAAGTCCTTTAGGTCATTTCTTCCAGGAGGCACCTGTCAGGCCAAAGCAATCAAGCTTTATCCTTTGATTAAAAAGCTCCACTTGTTTCTACCAATATCAAAATCCTAGACAAGCCCCAAGTTATTATTTAAGAATTGTCTGAGTCAAGAGGATGAGGGAGGGAATATGGGGAGAGACAGCTAAAATTAAGGGCTATTTATGGAATATTATAGAAATCTAATANAAAATATGTTGTTCTGTTGACCGAGCTGTGGGCCAGCACTCTGTCAACTTCCTACAGCATTGTCCAATGCTTCTAGTGAATTTTTAAAGTAATTTCCTCCATGAAGAATTCTCTACCTTGGTAGAGTCCTGGCTTATATGAAATACAAGCAAGTCCTTTAGGTCATTTCTTCCAGGAGGCACCTGTCAGGCCAAAGCAATCAAGCTTTATCCTTTGATTAAAAAGCTCCACTTGTTTCTACCAATATCAAAATCCTAGACAAGCCCCAAGTTATTATTTAAGAATTGTCTGAGTCAAGAGGATGAGGGAGGGAATATGGGGAGAGACAGCTAAAATTAAGGGCTATTTATGGAATATTATAGAAATCTAATACAGTAGAAGCTTCCTAAAATATATACCTATATGAAAGTGACCTAGCGGGAAATTGCTAAATCATGTGGGAGAGAGATTACCATCTGGACATTTCTTGTCATCAAATGAAACTTCCAGTAATGTGATAGGGCTACATCTAATTAATTGTTGGCCAAAAGGGTCCCATGGGAATTCCCAAGCAACCCAGGGTGTTGTCAGTACTATATGTTGCTCTCCACAAGCTGATTCCAAGACCCCTGTGCTGAAGACAACACACAACACACGAATCGTGGAGAAATTGAACTGATGCCTACATAGAGCCTTCACATCTATGTTCTAGCATCTTTGTTATAGAAAAGTACTCTGTTAAGTTTCAAAAGAGAAACATAAACCAGCTACAAACCCTTTGATCTGCAATGGTGCCCTGCTTGCAAGATGTGCTAAGGCAATGGTAGTAAAACTTGTGAGAGTAATCAACCAATGTTAGATTTAAGTTAAGGCCCACTCCATGAAATAGAACCCATACCTAACACTCCTTCTTTGACCAAGAATCTGAGACTAGATGACCTTAGGACCTATGGTAAAAGGAAAAACTACTATTCTAAAAAAAAATGTAGCAAAATCATTCCCAATGACATTCTGCTATACTCTTGGATTAGTGCATATCTCAGTCATCATCCAAAAAACATTCTCCTGTAGTATACAAAACAAATACAAAGACCCACATACAGACATTATGGAGAGAATGAGAGACCTTGGAACACACAGCCGAAAATGAGATGTCTCCATCAAATCTTTCCACTCAGCATCAGGGTGGAGGAGGTAGAAAGAGTGTAAGAACCAGAGGGATGAAGAATACCAAAAAATAAGGCCTTCTAAATTGACATGGTGAAAGCTCATATGACTTCAAAGAGACCAAAGCAGCATGCACAGGGCCTGCATGGGTCTTCACCAGGTCCTGTGGGCATACATTATGGTTTCCAGTTTAGAGTTTTTAAGAGATTCCTGAGTGTACAAACAAGTGGGTCCCTGTTTCTTGCACCTCCTCTTGGGCTCTTTCCTTTGGTGTGTTTATCATGTCAAAATGTAACATCTTAGTAGTATTTTTTTCTGATTATGTTGTATTTTATCAGTATCTTTAGAAGCCTGGTTGTTTTCTAATGAGAGACAGAAAAGGGTGGATCCAGATGAGAGGGAGGCAGGAGGAACTGTGAGTAGAGGCCATGGGAATCTGGTAAATATATATTATGTGAGAAAAATCAATTTTCAATAAAAGAAAATACAGCATGGGGCAAAAGTTTTTCTACTGACTTTCAGCTACCCTTCTCTTAAGTTCTTGTGTGGTACAAGTTTTATGTGTTTTTTGGCTGTTATGCATGAGTTAGTTGTCCTATCCTAGGCTCTCCTTGACATGGGCCTCTGACGGAAGGCAACAGGATCTCTCTGGGACACTGTTTTAACCTGTGCCATTCACAGTTCCTGTTTCTTTTCCTTTGTGTGATACGATTGGTGNTGTTGTTGTTTGTGGAGTACACAGCTACTCTTTGCTATGGGACAATGGTGTGTGGTTGTTTTAACCAGTGAGAACACCACTGAAATTTTAAACACACTTTTTCTTTTTCCCAACACGTGTCAACTTCAAACAGCTTCCTGGTTATGGGTAGGACCCCATATCTACTTTTCCTCTTCCCTCTCAGTGCTGTGATTCTGTCTAGTTTGAACCTATGCAGGTCTTCTGTCTGCTGCCATTGTTTCTGTGAGTTCACATGAGCATCAGTCCCTTTTGTTAGAAAGACACTATTTGCTTGGATTCACCCACCACTTATGACTATGACAATCTTTCCACATCCTCTTCCACATAGATTCTTGAGTCTTTAGGAGACTGGAATGATGAAGATATATTTATGACTGAGCACTCCGAAGCCTCTGACTCTCTGCACATTGTCCAGTTGTGTATGTCTGTGTCACTGCCCATCTTCTTAAAGAAGCTTCTCTGATATGGGCTGAGCAACGTAATGCACTGATCTGTGGGTATGGAAATATGTCACCATAGTCATTTTATTGCTGTGTTTCTTTGGACAGATTAGTAGTATCAGGGTTTCCACTAGGCAAGTGACCTATTCGGGCTCAGGATCTTGGTCACTTACACAGTGCCAAATATAGGTTGGAGCTTAAATCCAATTTCTGAGAAGTTTTTGCTTTCTCCAGTAACATTGTGCTACTATTGCTTCAAAGTATCTTGCTGGGGTTATGGTTACAGATTATAGAATTTGTAGCTTTTTCCTAATATCATCATAGTAAGTACCTTTCTACACTGTGAATACTAGTCAGTGGGGGGGTAAAACTTCTAGTTGGGCACTAGCTCACCTTCTCTGCATTCAGTGACCTAATTAATAAGGTAATAGGCATAACTAGAAAGCAATATGGTCTTACTGTTAGGTTGTGGAGAGAAATCAATAACCTTGGAAATAGGCCACAATGTCTGCTGGTAGGAGAACAAAATAGTATAGCCACTATGGAAATCAGTGAGGAGATGCCTCAAAAGGCTAAAAACAGATACAATACACCACTCTTAGGCTTATACCATGAAGTATTTCATATCTTACTAAAGAGATATATGTCCACCCATGTTCACTACTTGTCTGCTAGCAATAGTCAAAACTTGGAAACAACTTAGATGTCCATTATCTGATAAATGGATAATACAAATGTGGGACTTTTACACAGTGAAATGTTACTCAATTGTAAGAAAGTATTTGCAGACAAATGGATGGAACTAGAAAAAACATCATTCTGATTGAGATAACTGACAAATACTGCAAGTTTCCACTTGTGAATGGATGTGAGCTTTTAAGCTTTTAATATATGTGCTATAAAATGGATAATCACATAGGTTATGTATTTAATAAAGGACTGGAAGTGGGGAGAGAAGAGGAAATAGAATATAGATTTATGAAGATATAAAGGGAAAAGTATAATCGGGAGGAGCAGGAGAGAAGGATAAAGAAAAGATTGTGGAGAGAGGCAACTATTACTAAAACCCATTTGAAAAACAATATAGAAACCTACTGCTGTGGAAGCTTCATAGAAATAGACATATATGAAGAGAATCAAAATGGACACAGCCTCAATGGGGTGAGAAAGTCCCAGTTATGCATCTTATACCACCAAGTAAAACCTCCAGTTCTAGGAATGGGAAACATCTTTCTGAGTTGTTGGCCATAGGATTCTCATGCCTCCACCATACCAACACACACACACACACACACACACACACACACACCAAACATTACTGTCTCTGAAGTTATGTTAAGTTTTTACTTGTCCTCCAGGACCTCCAACTACCATCATCTGTCTAGGTGAACTTAAGTCCCATTCAGTATAAACAAGTTCATGCCTGCTATCGTAAACCTAGCTCACTTACCCATAGCTGATGAAGTCATAAATCTAAGAAGAGAGCATACCAATGTCACTTCCCTAAACCAGTATATTTCCTAACAAAATTCTGAACATCTATTGTTGTTCACACAGAGAACTGTAGCTCATTGTGCAGCAAATGAAAGACAGTTTACATGTGTCCAGAATTAGTCACAGCACAGAACACAACGGAACATATATTGTCTGACCTCGACTGATATGTCTTCAATCCATCCCTACACTCAAGGCACAAGGAACATTGAGGAAGGGGATGATAAAAGACTATAAGAGCCAGAGGACCAGAACACCTTTTGTGAGATTGTGTCTTCAATATAGATCAGGGAAGCTGCACACATGAAATCTCAAAAAAAATGTGATCAACTAAACAAGACCTGCAAAGTGACAGTGCCAACTGACATGTCAACAGTCCACATAGACATGAAAAATCTACTGGATCCCACTCCTACATGAAGAGATGCAGATTTTTTTCTTTTCTCTTTTTATTAAAATAACGGTTTTTCATTGTTTTTACATACAGACTGCAGTTTCCTTCCCTCCTCTGCTCCAGTTCTCTTTCCTCTCCCCCAACTCCCATCTATTCCCCTCCCTATCCACTCCTCCTCCATCTCCACTCATAGATGGGCATTGCTCCCATGGGCTTGAACAAAGCATGGCACATCAACTTAAGGCAGGACCGAGAGCCTCCCCTTGCTTCAAGGCTGGACAAGGTAATCCAACATGGAGAAAGCCAGATAAGCACCAGGGACTCACTGTTAGGAGACTTATAAAGAGAGGAATCTACAGACCTACCACACAGGGGCAGAGGGCCTAGGTCAGTGGCATACAGGCTCCCTAACGGTTGGCTCAGAGTCCATAAGCTCCCACAAGCACAGGTCAGTTGTCTCTTTAGGTTCCCCCATGAAGACCGGCCCCCGACTCATACAAATTCCTACTCCCTGTCTTTGGCAAGACTCCAGGAGTTCAGCCTGGTGCTTGTCTGTGGATCTCTGAGATGCAGATGATTAATGACCACTGAGCGGGGAAGATCAGCTTTCTCCAGAGGTAAGACTTCTGATAGGGTGATAGGTTATCCAATCCCAAGAGGTCACCCTAAACACATACACATAGGAGCAAATGTTCTAAATAAGATGCATGTGTGTGTGTGTGTGTGTGTGTGTGTGTGTGTGAGAGAGAGAGAGAGAGAGAGAGAGAGAGAGGAGAGAGAGAGAGTAATTAAGGAAGAGGTCTTGAGTTTGAGATGGAGTGAGGAAAATGGAGGAGGAGTTAAAGGAGGAGGGTGAAGAAGAAATCAAGTAAATATGGTACACACGAATGAAATTCTCAAAATGTCTAAGTTTGAAATAATAATTACTTTTAGTAAAAGGTTAACATACGAAGAAAGGAAGACTGGACACCTTTCCTTACCTGGACTTCATCTAAGGAACATGGATTGTGCAAAAGCACCCAAGCAATATGCACAGTAGAGATGGGGATTCTGTGGGTCAATGGAGAGCTGTACACAGTGTGGCCACATGTTTTTAGACTCTCTCCTCAGCTCATCAGCATACATCCATTCTTAGGGGTGTTTTTCCTTCCCATTTTTAAGCACGTATTTCTGGTTTAATCCTTTCTTTCCTGGACATGAGAGTGTGTAACTGGCTGCCCTCTGCATTCAGATTTATGGCTCAGCACTCCTAAGCTTATGTCCTTGACATGCTCAGCTTTCTCGCTGTTTCTAGGATCTCTGTGGTGAACCGAAAAGGCTAATTTTTCTCCATCTCCTCTCCTCATGGTGGCTTCCAGGATAGTCTGCTTTTGTATACGTTGTTTTTCTCTCAAAATCTATTGAAATTGTCTTCAAGTTTTCTTTTCAGAAAACTTGGTTTTAAAATTATCTTTCTAATGGGACTAATAACACTCATAGGGAAATTCAGCTCTCTAGTACAGTGTTAAAAAGTCTGCTCTGTCACCTAGACCTACTTGAAGCCTCCAGGAGAAGGTTTTGGTACTGGCTTACAGTACTTGTGGAGCACAGTGCACCGACCACACAGATGTAGAAAGCAGTGTCCTCCAGCTGGGCGGCTGTGATATGCAGGGTGCTGTTCTTAGTATCTGCATTCAGAATTGCTGAGTATCTTCCATTTGACTTTTTGTTTTCTATGTAAGTCATGAGTGCCAGGGACACAAGACCTCTGCCTGTGTCTTGTCTGTACCACCTTAAGCTGTTAGCAGGGCTCACAGTGTAATTGCAATGAAGGATGCAGCTATCTCCTTGCAGGACAACCAGGGACTTGGGACTCTGCTCCACTTGTGTCTTGCTAGCAGCCCCTATTCAGAAANGGTGATCTAGGATTACGCATATTTTGCTTCCTCCACTTATCCCAAGGAATTACATCTTTGCCTAAATCCTAAGAAAATGTTCTTTGGTGTCCTATGGTCCCCGGCTAAAACCTCCACTAACTTACACTGAAAACACATCCATAAAACCACCCAGCAGGCACTCGGGTGCTTCTCCATTGTTGTTTTGTAGAAGTCTGCCCCCAAAGCTGCTGCCTATTTCATCAGCTCTTTCTTGTAACGCACGGGAACGCTCAGGAAATACGGCGAGCCAATCAAAGACCTGATACACACATCAGCTTCTGATGACAGGACCAGTGCAAGCACTGCCATTTTGGGGTCAGAGCTGGACTTGCTTAACCTTTGCCTAAACGTTTGTCATTCCTTTTCACTGCTGGCGATGTGATACAGGATATAAATTCTCACGTATGCGTAGAGACATGGTAGAGTGTCAACTAGAAACTATTTTAAGACCTCAACTCAATTTTGGATCTCAATAGGACGTTAAATATGATAGGTAATATTTTCTTTCCAATTCTGAAAGTAGATCCTTAATGTTTTTTTCGAAGTTTGAATACAAATAACTCATGTTAGGGGGTTAATGATAATGACTAGCCTGAACTTGGTCTGAACATAAAATATAAATTCCCTTAGAATGTGACTTTTCTTCTGTTTAATTTGCTACTGTATGAAAATAAATTTTGTTAAAGAAAAAGATACATTAAAATTTTGTTTAAAATATTTTTTATTAATTCTTTGACAACTTAATGTTTAAATACAAAATATTTTTGAGTGAATGTTAAATATTGTTCTTATAGAAATTATAGGATTTTTAATCATCCATTATTAGTTCACCAATACTTTTCAAGACTCATTGTTGTCAAATATGGTCATAAATACTAAGGATCAGCAATTCCCCGTGCTTCTGAATTGCACACGAGTGGGGGAAAAGTCAAGTGTCTGACACAGGTACTGGTAAATGGTAAGTGTTGAAGGTTTGAAAATTCCTCCCTTAATGCTTCTCATTTCTCAGTGAAATTGAAGCCAGTGAAATTGTGGAAGTTGTTTAGATAAGTAAAGATTTACTGTACATCTGAGATCAATGCATAGAAATGGAGAAAACAAAAGAAGGGAAACATATCTTGCCTGAAAAATCAAAAGGAAATAAAAATAATCCACTCACACAGGACAATATAGGATTCTAGGAGAGAATTCTAAGAGGTAAAGACAGTGTGATCACTGGTTTTGTTTCAGTGTGGCTGGACCTCAGTACCCAGATACTAATCCAAATATCACTGTGAAGTAAGTGGATCTCCTGTGGTCATTTGAGGGATTTAAGAGAAAATTGATAGTTGGTCATAGTCATTTCTGCCTCTAATGTCACCACTTGGGAGGCAGAGGGCAGGTGTATCTCTGTGAGTTTGAGGCCAGCCAAATCTACAGAGTGAATGCCGCAAAAAATAGAGAGACCCCATCTTAAAACGCAGAAAAGGAAGAACAAAAAGAGAAAAATGCTGAGCTTCCCCCAAACAGAAGAAATTCCGTCTGATTTACTAAGATAGTGACCTGTCTTCCACCCAATGAGTCTCCCTCCCTTCAGGTCCTCATGCTACTGTTTGCACCTGAGTCCCTACTCTTCCTCCTTTCTTTAGGAATTCTACAGGGCTTTGTCAGGGAAGGACTGCTGCTTTTCAACACCTTTCCTTCCAGACTCTGTCAGGCCACATTATGCAGATGTCTCTTTCTCCATCATATTGGATTGACTGAAGATAGATAAGGTTTAAGATGTGGCTCAGTGGCTCACTTGCCTGGCATAATTAGGCTCTGTGTTCTCTCCAGCACTGCAGGAAAATAACTTAAGATATGGTCCTAGAGTCCATTTCATTCTTCAAATGGTGTGTGAAATTATGTGGCATGGGGTGAGAACATCT
>LOEQ01011444.1:44111-55762 GCA_001685075.1 Bramus lutescens
GGAGGGAAATGGGAGGAGGGGAGGAGGTGGAAATTTTTAATAAAAAAAGAAACTCAACTTACTAAAAGTTTTTTAAGGAGAAATTACAAAAGGCCAAAATGTTGTCTAGACACCATCCTTGTATAGGTGAATGAAAAACAAACAACAAGCAATTAAAAAAAATACTGCAGATGCGATCCTAGGCCTGAGAACTTTCTGCCTCTGACTGTCTTCAATTTTTCACTTATCAGATGGTCTAAGGACTCAGTCAGATATAGGGAGCAACTGAGTTGAAATTGGGGATCAACTGCAGAAATGGAGGAAGCAGCAAGCCAGTACAATGTCGCCCTCTGGCGGCCAGTGCAGGATAAAAGCTCTGAACCAAATCCATGTGTTTTTTCTGTCTAGAGAACACCTCATGTTTCTAAGCTAATCTGTGCTGTATTGAGTCTTAACCTAATAATAAAATAGGCCATGCATAATTAAATGGCAATTTTCTTTAGTAAAAATGATCATATAGAAAAACAATTAAATTAGAGGTCATTACAACTTGAGTATAAAAGCATAAACTGCTAGCAGCCCTGACGCCACCTCCTCCTGAAGCATAGTCAAAAGAGACTGTATCTCTAAAGTGTGTTTTGTTGAATCCTGAAAGCCAGAGAAAACTCTGCCCTACCTGGCATTTCCTCATTAGCATTTTTGCAGAGAACCAGCGTAAAGGGAATCAATTTGAAGTTCAATCGTATCTTTTTGGCCAGATGGTTCTTGGTTCTGAGATGTCCTTTCCATTTTCTTCCCCTCACTCTCCCCAATCTCTCCCCCATTTCTTCCTCACCTCTCTAGTCCCACCCTACCCCTTGTTTAACTCAGAACAAACAAATCATTAGCAATGTGTTTGCCGGCAGATTTCTTCTTAGAGAAGAGTCCCCACCTGCTCTTACATTTCAGATGCAGTGCTCTCTCACTGTGCCCCTACCACAGCCATCACCTATGCAGACACGTCTTTGCTGTCAGCGGACATCCAATCAAGGGGAGTTCCAGTAGGCTATGAAGAGAGAGACTTTGCTGAAATGAAAAAAACAACAAAGGACACATAAAATACTAGTTTCAAATGTTAATTCTTCCCTTATTTTTATGAAACAAACTTATCTATTTCAAGCAGAATTGTGAAGATTCAGTGACTTTCGATAAGCACTAATGATAATGCAGTATGAAAAAAAGACAGCAAAACTCCAGCATCATTTGGTCTGGAAAGAACCGAGATGACGCTCCATCAAAGAAACAATAGAGTGGAAACCATGATAACAGCTTGACCTAGACTCATTAGAATCTAGCAGTTTAAAGTGGGTGGAAGTTAGGTAGCCTAATGAAGGTAGTATTAATTGCAGTCAATAGCCATGCTATTCTTCTGATAGAGAAGAGTTTTCTTTCCTCTTCACCTTTAAGACATCTGCGACTAAAAGTTTGGCTGTTAAATCAAAACGAGTAGTATTCTGAGATAAAGGACTCTTTACAATGAGTAAATATTCCTTGGTTAAGAAGAGATGATATTCTCTGTCTATTCCCTTAATAAAAGAATCATAAAGTGGATGAAGAAAAAGTAGAGAAAATTAAAATAAGATAAATCTACAGAGTTAAAGATTATAGTACTCACTTTCAAGTGGCTAATCTGACAAGATAAAAACTGACCCTAGATTAGAGCAATCAATTAGACCAAATTGACATCTCTACTGATCATTACACTCACCAATGCAATATGCTTTTTTACCAGTGTACAAGCAATGCTTGCTTAGACAGACCATACACTCAGACACTCTACATATACCAGTGAACCTGAAGAGATTGAAGTTACAAGCCTTGTGTTTGCTGGCCACAAAATAGTGTAGAAATCTGTCACAGACATGAAAAATGGTAAAATATCACCAAGTATTTGGAAATTAAATAACACATTTTCAAGTAACCCACTTATAAGGGTAGAAATAAAAGGGGGCATTTGCTGTGGGACAATGGTCTGTACCCTGTCACTTGTATTTTAAATAAATGCTGCCTAGCCCATTAGCTCAGGCTTTACTTATTAACACTTATATTAGTCCATAATTCTTGTCTGTGTTAGTCACGTGGCTTGGTACCTTTTTTGGTGAGGCAGTCACATCTTGCTTTCTCTGTGTCTGACTTCCTCTGTGTCTGGGTGACAACTGCAGACTGACTCTTTCCTCTTCCCAGAAATCTTGTCATCCCACCTATACTTCTTGCCTGGCTACTGGCCAATCAGCATTTATTTAAAATAAAAGTGACAGGGTACAAACCATTGTCCCACAGCAGGCATTAGAAACTATTTTGAACTAAAGTTTGGTAAATCACCGCCTGGATCATCTGTAGATGAAACTAAAATGAATAATGAAGGTATTTAAGACACACACACATCTTGAAAGGTATAAGATTTAAGAAAATAGTAAAAGAAAATTTACATGAAGCATGGACTCCTTAGTTGGAGCACCGATGAAGCACCACCCAGAGAAACAGAAACCATGGAAACAGCTTGACATAAACACATTATTATCCAGCAATTTTGAGTGCATGGTTGTTGGGTAGTCAAATGAAGGTAGTGTAGACTTTGGCCAATAGCAATGTCATTCTTCTGAAAGAGAATCTTTCTTCCCACTTAACTTTAAGACATCTTGGACTAAAAGAAAATTATGGACTGAAGTATAAGATAGCATGAGTCAAAATCTTTCTTCTAACAAATTTTTCTATTTGTCATAGTAACAAATACTTGGCACAATAATTATGGAATTTCTTTCTCACTTTCATATGGCTACATTTATGAATTTTGATCATTATTCACTCTCCCCATTTGCCAGTATATAGCAGAACGAAATATTCTAATGACCATCTTAACTCTTATTAGATCTCAGCAAACTACAGGATACCAATGGAAGCAGGGGCTCCACTAGAAGAGGTGTGAACTCTCTCATAGGTGAGAGAAGAACTTTGTATTCTCCTTAGGGTAGAGGCTATGCAAGCTTGTTGCTTAATTAATAATGGTTGTAGAATATTATTAGCAGGAACCGTAACTCCTCTATTTTCCTTATTTGAATGTAATGATGGGTAAAGAAAGTGTGCACGGATGCCAAATTGATAATTGTTACTTTTGCCTGCTTTGTGTCATTTCTGCGTCCATATTGGAGGTATAATTCCCAGAACTGACTTCTCTGTATTTCTCTTCCTCTGAGATAGGAATAAAAGAATTCATGTAACACTTTCAAGATAGGTATGCTACAACAACCATCTGTTGCTTGCCAATGGGGTTCAGGATTCTACACACTAAGAGAGTCACTCGCTGTCACCAACCTGCCAGCTCATCTTATTGTTAACTAACACCTCCTCCTTCTTCCACTTTCAACTTTATCTACCTTGGGCTAAGTACATGAGTACATGGTCTTAAATCCCCCAAATGACATTCAAGAAAACAACACAAAACTTTTCTTTACTGTTATAATTATTCTTCTTGTTATCTCCATAATTTCTAAGTCATAGTTTGCCTGTGTACTGGCATCATCAAAACTTTCTTCCTTTATGTTAGCTTACCCAATGTTCAGGAAGATCAGGCTCAATCTATTTGCAAAGACAATGATTTTTCAAAGAATGATCCATGCACTCTGGCTACACATTGCTAGCCCTTCCATAGTCTTTTATTATATATGATTCATGATTCTGTATCTCTGATTATGACTCAAGCAGGCATAAGGGGTAAGAGCTAAGTAAGTAATTTTCTTTTCTATTCATTACATTTAAATTTGTATTTTGATCATTTACAATTGAAACTAACAGTTTAAATTATAATGGTGCAAGCTCTTCACCTTTAGGTAATTTTTTTGTTTTGTATTGAATTTTTTTTTCATACTGTATATTCACATCATAGTTTCTCCTTCCTTGTTTCCACTCAGATCCATACCACGTTCTCTCCCATTCAATTCCATGCCTTCTTTCTCTCTCTCTTTTTTATTTTTTTATTATTATTAAAAATTTCCACCTCCTGCCCCCTCCCAATTCCCTGCCCCTACCACACCCCCCTCCATTTCCAGTCCAAAGAGCAGTCACGGTTCCCTGCCCTGGGGGAAGACCAATGTCCTCCTCCCTCCATCGAGGTCTAGGAAGGTGAGCATCCAAACACACTAGGCTNCCCTCGCGGTCCTGACTTCCTTGCTCATGATCTCCTTCCTTCTGCTCCTGATTTGGACCTTGGAAGATCGGTTCTGTGCTCCAATGTGGGTCTCTGTCTCTATCTACCTTTAGGTAAATTCATGTACCTCCTTTATGTCCTATTTTTTTTTTTTGAGTCAAATACTCAAGACAGAATATCCGAAGAAAGTTTCTCCTAATTCCTGTTTCCAAAAGATATGGAAGGATGTTTTTCTTGTAAACAAATCCTCTGGTCCAGACAACAGATAAAACAGATAATTAATCACTTCTCTTCATTCTGCAGGTATACATCTGAGTGGTTTTCCAGAAGCAGCCACTTCATAGGGAGCTCCTGGGATTTTATTTAGTTTAACTGTAACTCCTATGCTCCAGGAAAGCAGAGAAATACTTCCTTGAATGTTCCAACTGAAAGGAAGAGTGGATTTGATAGAAATGGCTGTTTTCTGGGGATTAATAGATAGAATATCAACCATTCTTTTCACGATAACCATAGAACTCTGACAAATGAAGACAGAAAACATTTCTCCAAGGGAACTTTGCTCATTCCAATAAAATTTAAAGTTGATCTTCCTTGGCTCCTATGGGCCACCCAGGGTGACTGATTCCCAATCCCTGTCTGGAGGTCAATGGGTGGACTTGAGTCACTATCTGGACCATAATGAATCCTGAGGAAACAATCAGAACACAGTTGAATCAGTAAGACAGCAGACAAAAATACTGTGACACTTGGAATAAGAACCCAGAGACGAATGCAGCTGAAGTAATAATTTGCTTCTTTTCTCCAGTTCATTTCCTCCTGGATCTATGTGAAGCATTGCATGCTGGGAGTAAGCATTCATGCCTAATATTCTTAACTATATGGAAACCATCCATACTAGAGAAGATGAAGGACACAAATACACACAGAATGCTGGAAGGAAGCCCATGACACAAATCCCTCTACAGAAATATATCTGCTCTACCTAGGCTCTGGGTTCCATGTTTCGGGTGACTCATAGAGTGCATACATACTCCCTAGTGCTGTAATCTGCTGGCCTGGTCTGTCACCTGGGTACCCTATTCCTTTAAGAGACAAGCTCTGCCCACTCCCAACTTCCCTAGCCCCTTCTGCTTAGACAGCAGTCTCTCTCTCTCTCTCTCTCTCTCTCTCTCTCTCTCTCCTCTTCCTTCTTCCCTTCTTCTGGAAAGGCAGCTTCTGCCTCTCTCCTTTCTTCCCCACTTTTCTCCTCTTGCCCTTTCCCCCTTCCCTTCCCCCTCCATAACCCACTAAAAACTCTATATTCAAACTCTCTCTCTTTGCATAATGTATCTGTTTGTCTCTCACCCACCAAGGGGACCCATTGAGGCCTCTGGTGACCCACTTCCACATCTCATGAGAACACTTTCCCTTGTGGGACCAATCCCCCACCACCTGTTTATAAATGATAACACTAGTTGTTTGATTTTTTTTTACTTTTTTATTTTTGAGATTACAGTTCCAACATTTCCTACTTTCCTTTCCTCCCTACAAACCTTCTCATATTCTCCACCCTACTCTCTTTCAAGTTCATGGCCTCTTGTTTTAATAATTGCAACTACATAAATGAACATATATATGCATGTATATATGTCTGTGTTCAAAAATGTATGTGCTTATGAGTGTTTACATGCATATATATATACATGTATACTTATATTCCTAATTATAACCTGTGCCATCCTTATAATGTTACTTATATGTCTGTTTTCTGGGCTGACTCTTTAGTATTTGTTAGGTCAGAAGAAAATACCCAAGCATTCCAAAAAGACAGGCCCAATGACTAAGTCCAAGTTGACAGCCTGTCTTTAGCTCAGAATGATTGCTTGTAGATACGTTTCTCAGTCCTGAGAAACCTGTAAGAAGGGTTTCTGTCTGCCAGGAAGAAGCACTTTCTATTTCCCGCCCTCTGGCTGATTAGACACCTAACTCCCTGCTGATATGTAACTATCATGCATACCAAAGTCATGCTAATATCCAGGATCCTGGGGTCCCTATTGACATATGATACCAAAGTCTGCTCTAGAGCCTCCTGGCTTTTCTCACCTCCCCAACACAAATTTCCAGGTTGTTCCACTTCAAAGGATTCCCTCCATGCATCCTGCTACTAAAGGTTTTTCTTTATAAAACCCAAGATGTTTTTCCATTTGTTATTCTTTCTGTTCCCAGGATAGGTATCTAGAGCCATTGGCAGTCTGCCCCTTTTCTCTCTGTCCCAGGATGTAGCCATGGCTGCTTTAAATGTCCACAGAGGTCTCTGACCATACTCTCTTTCCTATCTATAAGAAAAATCTTTTCCCCACCCATGGATTGGCCAGTTCACTGGCTTCTCTGTACCCTTGCTCACAGCACAGGATAACCAACTGGTGTTCTCTTTCCTGGAGAAGACTGGCTTTGTTGTTTGTCTTGCGCTACCATCCAATCAAGGTTCTTAGGTACCTAGAACACAAGGCTCGTCTGTGCAGGTTAGATAAGTGTGGCTAACCCCACACTGCTTTCCATCTACTCTTTCCCCCTGGATTATGTAGTACTAGACATGAGATTAAGAAAAGTCACTGGTGCTGAGGCTGGAGCCACAGGTGCCACAGACTGAATCACATGACAAACACTGATGGAATTCACTGGAATGATTTGAGGACTCACTTAAAATAAAATTTATTGCATGACACAGTCTCTTTATAAAATTAATAACGTTAAAGTATGTGAGATTTCCTATGGAAAATTACCCAGCAACTACTAAGATAAGCAGTTAGCTGGAGACAGGTTCTGTGCAAGCAAACAGTTCAACATAAGTGAAGAGAAGCTAGCTGGGGCACCTTGCCCTCGGGTTCTCAGAAGAGAAGTTCTGTGGATGGTTTTCCACGGGACTTCTCATCAAGGTGAAATTCTAGTCAAGCCTAAAAACTGACCTCAGTAAGCATAAAAGATGGACGAATGTCTGCACTGGTTTACCTTGTCATGTAGAACTAATTCCCCATTGGTTCTATGGGCATGAGTCAATCATTTACTCATCTTGTCCTCAGAGGAGCACACAGTTGGTTTGAAGGACCAGTAGTTTAGCTGAATTTACTCGGTTTGATGTTGTTGGCAATAGAGTTGAAGATGCAGTGTTCCACCATTAGTCTGATTAGGATAAGAATCAAAGGAGTGGCTGATGCTGAGAATAAAGTGGTCAGCTACAGACACCAGGTAACAAAGATTGATACCAATTATCTAATATATGTCTCCTTCCTTCTTTTTTTGTTGTTGCAGTTTTCTCTAATTGTGCCTGATAGGGTGAAATAGAAACCATGGATTTCACCTAAAGATCCATGGATTTCACCTAAAGATATTTATTTCCAGAATTACTTCTGATCAAGAGTCTATTTGTTTTTCTCATCTGGATAAGGACTCTTCTAATATCCCTAAGTCTTTGTGGTGCTTTGAATAAGTATGACCTCCATAGACTCATGTCAGGGAATGCTTGACCCACAGGGAGTGGCAGTGTTAGATGTGGCCTTGTTGGAGAAATTGGGTCACTGTTGAGGCAGGCTTCGAGTCTTATATCTTCAAACTATGCTCAGTGTGACACTCCTTCTGCTCCCTAAAAATCAAGATATTGAAATCTCAGTTACTTCTCTAGCATCATGTCTGCCTGCATGCTGCCATGTTTTTTGCCATGACGATATTGTCTTAACCTCTGAAACTATATGCCAGCCCCAGTAAAATATTTTGCTTTAAAAGAGTTACCATGGTCATGGTATCTATTCATAACAAAAGAAACCCTGACTAAGGAAGTCCTGGTCCACTTGTTTACTTAGTTCTCTAAAGTTTTAGATCAAGATCTAAAGATCACTGATTATAAGGGCTAATATTCCTATGGTTGTTGCCTGAGCGATACTGGCTCCAAAAAGAAGTGGCTTGAGAAGAGATGTACCTCACTTCTTGCATTGAAACCTGGAGTTCATATTAAGGCATGGTCTCTATTCTTCCCCATCATATAAGTACACCTGGGACAGGATGTGCACTATCACACATAGGAGGGACTTACTGGTTTTGAATGCCTTGGAGGAGACACATTTAGTTAAACCATTTAGGCATGCCTACCAACTGGTCTCTGGGACACAAAAAAGTATTCCTGCTGAAAAGAATTGATTTTGAGAATGGAATATCCAGCATCAGAGTAAAGTGAGTCTTCTAAGACAAAAGTCCTAGATACCAGACAGGTTCCAGCTCCCAGTAGGTGTTCAGTGTTAACTTAGGGTTTCCAAGTACAATTCTTTTTATTTTCTGGTACACTGATTATCTGACTTGTCCCTAGGCCTATGTAGTAAGAGCATCAAAAGTTCAGGTGTAGCCAGAAATTCTGACAAATTTCCAGGTAATAGTAATAAACAATAGGTGAACATTAAAGGGTAGAGAATATAGAAGGATTAACAACTACTTTTTTCTTCTGGTATCATTAAAAATTTCTTCCAGTATCATGGACACTAGTCAATAGGTATGAAGGCTCCCACTCATCTTCTCCATGTTCAATAAAATGTACAAGGGTTGTCTTTAGTAATAATACCTTGCTACCTTGTCATCAGTTTGTGGAAAACTGTAGATGGAATTTCTGTCCTGCCTAGTCCCACAGCTTTTCAGCCTGAAAGAAAGAAACAAAGGCTTATATTAATTATAAATTATTTGGCCTCTTAGCTCAGGCTTATTATTAACTAGCTCTTATAACTTAAACTAACCTGTAATTCTTATCTATATTTAGCCATATGGCTTGGTACCTTTCTCAGTAAGTCATTCTCATCTTGCTCCCTCTGTGTCTGATTGGTGACTACATCTCTACCTTTCCTCTTCCCAGATTTCTTCTAGTCTTGATGTCCCACCTATACTTCTTGCCTGGCTATTGGCCAATCTGTATTTTATTGAACCAATATGAATGACAAGTCTTTATAGTTTACAGTATTATCTTACAGTAAACAACAAATAGCCTTGGAAATAGTCTGAATTGTTTGGGTGTTTGATTAGGTGAAAACCATGCCTAGTGCTGGAAGTTCTCAGTCAGTGGTGAAAGATATCTAGTTGGGTCAATTATCTACAAAGTTATTTGATGATTCAACTTAGATTTCTTTCATATATGTATATATTTTAAGAAGCTTCTATCATGGTATCTTTCTATTCAACCTCCCAAATGATCCTTTAGTATTAGCTACTCTTCAATATTTTCCACCCCTCACCCACTTCCTCCCTTCCTTAAGGCATCTAATCTTCTCACTCTAGTATCCTCACTGTCTCTCCAAAATCACCTAATTATTGGCCCATCCTTGGGAGATTTTTTTTTATTTTTGGGTTGCCTCATTTTGTCTTTTATTTGTGTTCTTTCTTTTTTAAATATAGGTAATCAGAGCTTTATATTTCTCTCCTAGGCTTTCTCTCAATGTGGTCCAGATGTTGTGTTGCATTGTTATTTCCATTTAGTTCTAGGAAATATCTTATTTCTTTCTTGATTTATTCTTTGTCCCAATCAAGTAATGAGGACTTTAATCTCCATGGGATTTTGTATTTACTAGAGATCTGTTTGCTGTTAATTTTATGTTTTATTGCATTGTAGTCAGATAGGACAAGTGAAGATCAATGTTTTTCAATTTCATAAGATTTGCTTTATTCTCTTTCCCTTCTCAGGAACACCCATGCATTCCTGCAACAAGTATTTCTTTGTTACTTAGTCTCTCTGGGTCTGTGTATTATGACATAATTATAATTTACTTGACTGATAATATCCAATTATAAATTACATATCACATTCTCTTTCTGAGTCTGAGGTACCTCACTCAGAATAATTTTTTCTAGTTCTATCCATTTTTCTGCATTTCATGTTATTTATTTAACAGCTAAGTAATACTCCGTTGTATAAATGTACCATATTTTCTTCAGTTGAGAGACATCTAGATTGTTTTTAAGTTTCTGGCTACTATGAACAAATACACTATTTGTGGGGGAGTGTGGGAATGGGAATAGGAGGGATCAGGTGAAGGAAGTATGGTGGAAGAAAGTACAGAGAGGAGAGGCAACTGGAATTGGATGGCATTTGGAAGGTGATATGGAAACGTCCCTGAATTCTTTGAGGATGACCCTAGCGATGAGGATCCTCCTAGAAATAGAGGATATGAGCCTGATCCAGCCATCTTCTTTAACTAGGCATCTTCCAGTGGTGAGACTGAGGCATCAAGCCAGTCACAAAATCTGGAATGTATCTGATCTGCAAGACATGCTGAGGCAATGAAGGCACAGAACTTGTGAGAGTAGTCAATCAATGATTGGTCTAATTTGAAGTCAATGCCATGAGAGGGAGGACTCCCTGACCCTACACTACCTAAATAATCAGAAACCAGAGCCTGATAATCCAGAGACCTAGAATAGTAAACGAACAAACAATAAAATGAATGAATGAATGAATGAATGAATATGTAAGTAAATAAAATGATTTCTGATGATATTCCACTATACTTATAGATCAGTACCCAATTGTCATCAGAGTCTTCCAGACAGCACAAATTATAGATCCACAGAAGTCAAGGAATGCCACAGAAGAGGGGCAAAAAGAATTTTAGGAGCTAGAGGGGTTGAGGACACCAGAAGACAGGCCACAGAATCAAATACACAGGACTCATAGGGGCTCACAGAGCCTGAAATGGCAATCCCAGAGCTTGCATGAGTCTTGCTAGGTCCTATGCTTATGTTATGGTTATTAGCTTAGTTTGGGGGAACTCTTAACACTTGGAGTAGTGGTGTCTCTGATTCCTTCACCTACTCATGAAGCACTTCCCCCTCACTGGGTTGGTTCATCCAGCCCTAATATGAGGGTTTGTGTTGAGTCTTGTTTTATATTAGTATGGTGTGTTTGGTTCATATACCTGGCAGGCTTGCTCTTTACTGAAGTGAAATTGACAGATAGTGGATCTGAGGGAGAGGGGAGTTGGCAGGTGGGAGGTGTCTTGGAGGATTAGAGGGAAGGGAAACTAAAGTTGAGATGTGCTGAATAAATTTTTTAAGAGATTTATTTTGTTGCACAGGACATCATGACATTATGGATTTTGCAGAGACATTGATGTGCTGTTGAGTTTAATATTATTCTTTGGAGTCTGAGTGAAATATTTGGTAGATATCTGTTAAGTTCATTTAATGTATGATGTCATTTAATTCTGGCAAAGAGAATATAAGAACACATTAAAAATATTATCTATTACGATCAAGTTGGCTTCATCTCTGAGAAGCATGGCTGGTTCAACATATGAAAATCTGTCAATGTAATCCAACATGTAAATAAACTGAAAGAAAAAACATATAATCATTTAATTAGAAGAGGAAAAATCATTTGATAAAATTCAACACCCCTTTATGATAAAGGTTTTGGAGAGGTAAGGGATAAAAGGATCATACCTAATATACCTAAATATAATAAAAGCAATATATAGCAAGC
>LOEQ01011444.1:55771-72705 GCA_001685075.1 Bramus lutescens
CAAGCCAACAGCTAATATCAAATTAAATGGAGAGAAACTCAGAGCCATTCCACTCAAATCAGGAACAAGACAAGGCTGTCCACTCTCACCATATCTCTTCAACATAGTTCTTGAAGTTCTAGCAATAACTATAAGACAACATAGGGATGCTCTTTAAAAAGGGTATAAATGTTTAAATGGAAAAATGGGGCAGGGTGAGTAATACTAGAAAAGGGGAGAAAAGGGGCAGCACACAAAAGGAGATATGATCTGGTCCTCATGGTATAGGTGAGGGAAAGCTTACCATGAGGGCATGAGAGCAGGTGAATTGGCACAAACCATTGATTATGAACAATGGATGAACAAGTTCGGGTAACTTTTTGGAGCCTACTCTCTTGGTGATGACAGGGGAGATATGGCAGGATGATCAGACTTGTGACTACACGGGCCCAAAACCAGTGTTATGAGTTGACCCGTTACAAAATCCACCCTATCTATATTCTGCTAGAGCATGTGAAGTAGCTGTCCCTGAATACCCTAAGGTACAGGATCTTTATAACACAGGGCAACAACAGTCTATCTAAAATGAGTCTCAGTGAGACTCCAACATGGATAGTGTAGCAGAAAAGAGAGGAAGTAAACTAGACCAATGAGTCTTTGCAATGAACACTTACAAGAAACATGAACAAAGTGTTTACTATGTGACTTACACTACAGCTTCTTTGAAGAGATTTTTTTCCTTTTTTAATTTCTATATTTTTTTCTTTTTTTCTCATAAAATTTATTTAGTGTGGAGGGTTGCAAGGTAGAAATGAGGGGATGAGAAAATGAATGAGATTGTGATGAATGAAGTGAAAAACACAAAGAATAAATAAAGAGAAAGTTTAAAAAAATAAGATGAAAAAGAAAAGAAAAATAATTTCATTTAATGCTTTTAAACTAATATGTAGTACATTGAATGGTGTATGGTGCATAACGTGACAGTCACACACAACTATGCAGCAGATGATTGTGAAGTTGATACCTCCCAATACTTATGATTCAGGTAAATTGATAACATTGTCTTAAAGAAAATAGATAAAAGAAAGCAGTGGAAAACTGAGGAAATCAGGGCAGAGGACATGAAGAAGTAAAAAAGGATGAAAAGTTGAAAAAAAAAGAAAAGAAATAAAGGTTTACAGAAAACATTTTGTTGTTAAAATTATGTGTTATGAATAGAAATTGTTCAACATGAATTTCTTTTCCCAGATGGAAGACAAAAGGATTCTTATGTCAATTTCAAAATGAAATTCTGTTTTAATTCTTCAAACAGTTGGTAACCTGAATGCTTGCAATTTGAATAAAAAGTGGAATGACTTCCATGGAGAGATTGTGTTTTTAAAATTCAGGTCTTTCAAATGGGAATTGGAGAGCTGTTCTCTGTTTGTGCAAAGCATTGCCTGCTGTTTTCATTAAACAGTAACTGTGCTTTTTTTTGAACCTTTGCCCCATAAAAACAGACAAGAAAAAAAAAAGATCAAATGGATTGAAGTCAAATATTTGAAGACTTTTTTTTTTGTAGAGCTGTTGTATTTTACCAAAATGTCAAGCACTTAAATGCAGATGGTGTATAGTCAGTGTTATTTTTAAAGTGACACCCCTTGGTTTTGAGCTGTTTCTGATGAAAGTGATACACATTCTGGACACCTCAGGAATAGAAAACTCAGCTTGGATGCATAAAATAGTGAAAGTACCTGGCTGAGCCAGAGAATGCTGCTCTGCAAACAGATCTTTCTTGGGTCTCTTTATTGATGTCACAGAGACAGCTTAATATAATGTGTCTCAGCAAATCAAAAGAAAAACCTACAATGAAACAACACTTCAACAATTACATTTAAGATATACTTAGTTAGTACTGCATTTCTAAGGGACTTTGCAAAGTTCCTTTAATATCAACATTGGTCTCTTCCTTAATTACTAAGTAATTTATGTCTCTTACATGAATCATGAATTAAAAATATAAGTTAAAAGTTGAGGAGTTGGGAAAGCAAAGAAGGAGCCTTAGATTTTATCATTAGAAAACTGAGCTCAATCAAAAAACACCAATACTCTAAAGAATAAGTTATATACTTATTTATGCAGACATATTATTTTGATGTAATTTTGTCTTCACAAGGTACTTGGCATCTTTCTTGTGGCTTTTTCTTTCTTCCTTTTGCCTAGTTCTTGGATATTTCTATGTATGTTGGTCTTTTCATATGTATCAAGGTAGTCATGTGCTTCACTAGCAATAATGCAAAGAATTTAGAAATATTATTTTAAAAAATATTATTAGTCTTATTTGCTTGTGAGAATTTCAAGCATGTAAATATATTTATATAAATATTTCCTTCCTTCTAATGCCTCCTATTCATCGTGCGCCTTTTCTGTTCCTTCTCAAAATCATGGCCTCTTTTTCTTCCATTATATCAGGTGTGTGTGTTTGTGTGTTTTAAAAATAGTCTCGTGAGATAATTTAGTGCTGTTCATATGTGTTTTAAGCTGACCTCTTCAAAAATATTCATCTGTTAGTGGTTTTGCTGCAGAATGCTTTTTCTCCTCTTGACAACTGTTAATTGTTTGAAAGTCTTCTAGGGGCCAAGCCCTGCGAGAATTTTTCTATGCATGTTAGGGATTGAGTTTTTACTGTTCATTGAAGTCTTATTAAGGCAACCATACTGTTGAGATTTCCTGTACTCAGCTTTTTTATTATTATTAATCATATATAGGAGACACGCACTCCCAGCAGATGTTCAACTCTGGTCTTTTGTCACTTACAATTATCCTCTGCCCCCTCCCTGCACAATGTCCCAAAATCTTAGGTTTGGGGGTTGTATTGGTGGTGTTGATGGTGTTGAACATATCAAAATCCGTTGTTCTCTATCTTTTGATTTGTTATATATTTTTTAACTATCTCTTGCATTTTACAAAAATACATCATGCTTCTTTGGTGAGGGGTGATAGCTACAGAAATGTGTTGATGTGAAAATAGGTACTGAGAACACAGTTAGAAATTACACTGGTTCAATGAAGGGTCAGCATTATGTTCTTTCATAACATCCATGACTTCACCAAGCATATATACTTGACTAAGTGTCTAGAAGCAAACATGAATTTCCTCCTTGTAACATTAGAGATGGAGGAAGCTTTTAATTGTTTCACCTTTGGCTGCTTACAGAGAAACTTGATGTGATATGTGATATTAAAGCTAATTCTTACAGAAGAGGAGGGTTTCAGCTCAGTTTTAGGTTAAAGTTTCCAAGTCCTTTGTCTTTAACATATTTTTTTCAACAAAGAATTCTTACATTCTATTTTCAGAGGGAAACCAAAGGAGTTAAAATAGGCTATTGAAGGAAGATAAGGTCTACCATCCAAAGAGGAATCAACCAGAAGTTTGCCTTGTGCTGTCAGAGGTAGTGACCATGCCTTGCCAATGAGGAAAGTCCATGCCATGCTGCCAGGGGACTTGGCAACAATTGCTGTCAGAGGTCCTGATTGTGCCTAACACATGAGGAAAGACCATGAAATGTCAATGGTTGGAATAACCTGGGTGCTAGGAGGGTGTATATGTTCTTGCCTATTGCTAAATAAATAGGTAGGCTATATTCAATTCCCAACTCCTGATTTCTGTATCGATTATGTTGTGCATTCATGTCCTCTCCTCTCAGAAACTAATTAGTACCCATCTATAGGCTACATTGTTTGGGGTGCATCGTTTGGCCTCCTTTGACCAACATCTCTTAAGGAAGTTCCACATGAGTGTCAAATCTCTGAGATTTGTTTTGTTTTGTTTTATATTGTTGTTGTTGGTTTATGGATCTTAAGGGCACATTGTGACAGAAGTGATGTATCATTATATAAATTCTCTCCTTCTGTGTTAACAACCCTCCCTGTTTTTTTAGAAAAGTCCCAAACTCATTTTTCCATTTCCTCCTCCAGAGAACCTATACCCTACAACCCCCTTTCTTTAAATTTTCTTTACCTCAATATGTGATGACTCTTACTTTCTTTTAATATGCTGCCACTCTGTGTGATGCCATGTTAATTAATTATTTAGAGCTGACATTTAAATATGAAAGAGACAATGGTGCATATGTTTTATTGTGAGTGGTTTATATAAATCAATATAATATTTTCCAGTTCCATTCATTTTCTGGAAATTTTGTACTTTCATTTCTTATGCATGTAAGAGAGGTAGAATTAGTCTTTAATAAGGATGAGCACACAAAAGGTAATCCAGGGGATTTCCCAAAACACATGTATGTATAAACAATACCAAGTGGATGCAGAAGTCACATATATGTAGGGGACAGAGAGAGAGGTAATATATGTATAATATATTGATTATTATATATTTATGATTATATGAATGTATCATAGTACATTATATATGTATATATGTGCATGTAAGATATATTAATATATTATTTATATTAAAAAGAGGGCACACATTTAGAAAGGTGGGAGGCTATTGGGAGCATTTGTCGGAAAGAACAATGGTGAGATGGAAAATGTAATTAGAGTAACTATATAAAACTCTCATAATAAACTAATAAGATGAATACGAATGTCTCAGAATATATTTTAAAATGTGAAATATTTTCTTTTTATTATGCATGTAAATAAATATCAACTAATAAATAAAACGTATATAAACATCCTAGAACAATAACCATCAAATATATAAAACTTTAATATCAGATATTCCTTTTTGCAAAACATGGCTTTAAATTTGAATAGGGAGTGAGAACCTTTTATGTTCTTAGCTACAGTTGTTTAAACATAATATTGCTCTATTCGTATATTGACACTATATTTATTAGTATATCACAGAAAATTTAATTTGAATTGTGCAGTATTTATTGAATTATAGTACTGCTAACACTTATTCTGAGAAGAACTAGCAAAACACAGACAACCAAATCAAATAATATCCTCTAATTGAGTGATGGGAAATGTTTCATGCTTATGCCTAGATACTGAAACTATTTTATTACTTATTGCTTCTGAAGGCTTACTTGAAAGAGAACTTTAGTAAAATTATTGAGAATATGATTTCTTCTTTCTGAAGTTATTGATTTTATCAATTTCATTTTGCTTAATTGAGATTTGAATAATGACAAGTTTAAACTATGTTTCTAGTAGCTATATCATAAGAAAAATGACACTTATAAAACACAAAAAGGTTAAGTGACTTGATTTATTTTTAATGTTGAGTTTTTTATTGATTTTATTGAGATATAAATTTTTCTCTGCTCCCTTTCCTTCCTCTCACCTTCTCTTCTACCCTTTCCCATGGTCCCCATGCTCCCAATTTGCTCAGGAGATTTTATCTTTTTCTATTTCCCATGTAGATTAGTTCCATGTATGTCTCTATTAGCATTCTCATTGTTGTCCAGGTTCTCTGGAATTGTGAATCTTAGGCTTTTTTTTTTTTTTTTGCTTATGGGAGATTTTATTTAAACACAATTAACATCTAGACGTCTAGATAACAGGGTGGGAAGCTATATTAGCTACCAAAGAGGAAGTGAAATAGGGAATGACTTTAACTGGAAAGATCAATTACAAGTTTTAGAGGTGCAGATAAGATGAATAATATTGAGGATATTAGAAAATACATAAAAAAGGGGCTAGATAAATGACTCAATAGTTAAGAAAACTGGTTCCTCTTCCAGAGGATCTGGTTGCAATTTCCAGCATATACATGATGGCTCACAACCATCCATAATTACAGGTCCAAGAGAAATGTTGATTAGATATACCCAAAAGACTCGCAATACAATAATTTCATTGTCCTTGATTGCTTCTCTAAACTTGAGAGTAAGACTTTATTTCCAAATACAGTATATGTTTTTAACAGAGTAACCTTTGAACCAAGGTGTAACTGACTCAAAGCTTCCTCCCTGAGATATAGCCCTCAATATATATGAAGTTTGTTTGACAGATGCCAAGGAAGAAAATAATTAGTAGAGTAAACAAGCAGTAACGTTTATGAATCACAATAATTAGTAGCTTGGCAATCTATCCTCACTGGTCCAATACTAGAATATTTCTCTTGATGTTAAGGCCAGCACTATAGGAGGAAATCTATGAGTAACACTGTAAAGTTAGCAGGCTGTTAAAGGCTAGAGAGATCTCACAAACTTGTAAGTAACTACTACTATCATTTTCTAAAATCATTATATCTTATGAATGTATTCTAAAGATTTATGACATACTCATAGAGGCATAGAGTTCTCAACCGTTATTTTAAAAGTTTTATTGTTTTCAGTAGTTAAAGTCATTAATTACAGAGATCAACAACTAATCTTAATGTAGAAAACTCATGACGATAGGAAACCAGTCCCAGTTTATACATCCACAGCAGGAGTTATGTGAAGAGGCTTAGCATTCAGGTAAATCCTGATGACTGAAATTAGGATAAGACATTAATTCAATCAATTCTAGAGCACAAGAGCATCACTGGCTCTCTGGAAATGAATTCTTCTGTACAGCATCAAAAAATAAAACTTTATCTAAATTCAAACATCAGAAATTCAACCTATATACACATATAATAAATACTGAGTGCAGTTTCCATAAATTTTATGTTGCTTTATTGAATAAATATTTTTAAAATATCACATTGCTTAAAAAGAAAAAAAGTATATAATAAACAGTGCAGATACATGTGTGTGAGAGAGAATTTGAAATAAGCATTATTCTAAATTGTTTTAGTTGTTGAAATTTTGAGTCCATGTTCCTGGACACTGATCTTTCCTTTTCACCAATGTATGTTTCTCATCTTTGTAAATTTTTGACAGGCTGACTTTATAGGCTTTCCCAAACAGAAGTAATATCCACTTTCCTTTCCTAAGATAAAAATGTTGCTTTCGATTATAGAAAATTAGTAGAACCATAATTTTGTCATAGGAAATTCTCAGAATAATTTGATATAAGTACAGAATATAGATGAAAAATCCGCATGAATTAATGTAGACCAACTAACCCTTAGAACACTCAACTAGTACACTGTAGATGCATGAAACACTAACCTAAAGTCAATATAATACTGTGGCTTGATGATTTAAATTAGGCAAATACATCAGGCCACAGTATTGTATTTGAAGTAATTATTATTTTGTCAATGAATTTATTATAGGTAAGTAACTGATGCACATATTGTATATTGCAAAATGTAATTAGTATTATCTGAGTTTTTGCTGTCTAATAATTCATTATGACTGAAAATTCAATGTAGCATTCAGTGATTACATTATTTTCAATTTCTTACAAAATATTGTTTTTGTTTGTTTGTTTGTTTTTGTTTTTTGGCAGTGCCAATAAACTTATGGGAGGTTTTGGATAAAATGATTTTTAAATGGATATGCTTTTGAACTTTCAGATCTATTTGTCAGAACATACCCTATCTCATTCTTACTTTAAAGAAGTAGACATTAGTATAGACATGTTACCATAAATACACAGTACTGATGTTGGCCCATATTTATCCCCACTAGTCTTACTTTTTGTCAGCCACAATGTTGAGAGACTTATTCTGTATGCTTTTACATTTTGGAGAACTGAAATAAATCATATATCATGGTGATTTTCATTTTAAGGTCATGAAGGCAGATTTTAATTAATATCACACTATGTTTTTTTTTTCTAGCCAGTTAAAAGTAAATGTACTGACTCTAGCAGGCTACTTTGTAATTCTATTCAGAAGTTCAGTATTATCTTCATGAATACAATGTATTCATGTGCAGTATATATGGCTTTGCTCTCTGTATGCTGTGGTCAAACAGACAGAAAAAACCAAATGCAATTGAATTTAACTAGTCTGTCTGCTAAATAACATCTTACAATTGTCTGTCACTATGAGAAACTTTAAGTATACACACACATACACACACACAAAAAAAACAGAACCTATTTTCTAAAATTTGGGAGTGAAAAAATTAATAAAAATTGTCTTTATTTCCTGATTATTCTCAAAATAATTATTAAATATTTCTGAAGTAGAGTTTTACTGGCAATTCTGCAAGTACTAAATCCCCCAAATTTCTGAATGTTCATCTCTGACTTCAGACAATGCAGCTATTTGTTGTCTTCATAGGAGTACTGTGTATTCTAGGTTGGCTACTAACATGCTATACAGCAACAGACAACAGTGATGTGTTGATCCTTGCACTGTTACCTTCCATGTGCTGGAAGAGTAGACGAAAGCAACATTCTTATGTTAAGCTACACTGGTAATTTTCCTCACTGCTGCTTGCATGCTAAGGAACAACGTTACAAGTTGATCAGGATGCCCAAATTTTAATGAAAATTTTCTACAAGTTACTTTCCGTATAACACATTTATCATTCTAGTGCCTACCGTGGGGCATTCTTCACTGCCTTCTCAAAATTCAATTGACACAAAAAATGCAATGGACATTTAAATGTATTCTTTCCAATTTTAATTTCAATTTGAAGATATCCATATTGATGCACATGTGATTCTACCTTATACTCAGAAGACAACTTTGTGGAATTGAATGTTGACATCAAGGTTCTCTATACATGTGTATGTAATACACTAAGATTGGAATATCTACCCAAATATATGCATAATTATATGATACACATGTACAGTAAATTTTATCTCACCAAAAATATTTTATGAATTGACAAGAAAATGCAAATTTTAAATAATTATTGATGGGGCTTTGCTTACATCATTTCCTTAGCCTATACAGAAATTATGATACTTATACTAAACTATTAACTTATATATCTAAGTCCTATATAACAAGTAAAAGAAAATATAAAATTCCAAATGACAGTGATTTCTGTTTAAAACAAATCTCATTTTAAATGAGTGCGATTTTATATTTATACATATTCTTATGAAACTGTTTGAAAGTACATAGCGAAATAATCCACTTTTTGATTATCTTAAAAATATTAAGGATGACACAATATGTAAAGTGGTTTAGGATATTAATTAGCACACACATAAGTACACATTAATGAATACATTTTCTACATATGACTCTGAAAGTGAATATGAGAAAAATTACATTCTCAGAATTTCAATAGACTTACTAATATATCCCTATATGTCCCCTTGAATGTATCTACGAATTGAGTTTTATATAAATACATTCACAAACAGACACAGAGACAAAGAGATAGAGAGACTGATCAGACTAAAAGGAACAGGGGGTGTGAAAAAGTAAAAGCAATGAGAAAGAGTGGAAAACTGCTTAGTAAAGTGATGGGAACTCTGCTCCTTAAATAAGTGTGTCAGCCCAAAGGCTTAAGAAGAGCCCTGTGTCAAACACCTTAAAGGAGGGTAAAGAACAATCTGTAGCTTCTCTTTTACGATATGGAAACTAACATAAAAATAACAAGTCACCATGATCTTATTATAAATTGAATATAATATATGTAATTAGCATATTGCAATTTGAAAAATGAACTGGCTGGTGATAGCACATACCTTTCATCCCAGCTCTAAGGAGACAGAGCAGGTGGATCTCCATGAGTTCAAGGCCAGTCTGGTCTACACAGAGTGTTCCAGAACCCAAGGGCAGTGACACAGAGAAACCCAGTCACGAGAAATTTAAAAAGGAAAAGAAACATGTAATAATAATAAAGCATTCATTTAAAAAGTTGAATGTTTAATTATATGAAAACTATTAGAATAGAAATAATAAATTTGAGCCCTGGTATATTTCTAATTTTTTTCTTTATGGAGACAAATGCCTAAGATATGCATAAAATCATTTGGAACACGAATTTCTACAGTATCAAGTATTTCATTAAAATTAGCAATTAAAAATTTCATCAATATGTACATTAAAATGTAATTTCTGCCAGAAACTCTATGACATTAGGATTTTTCTCAGTTCTTCCACATAAAACTTTTCCTATACATCAAATAAAATATAATTTAAAAAATCAGATCACATTGAAATCATATTCTCATAATATAACTTACCAATATGATTAAGGTATTTAAAATCAAACATTAAAGTTTTATGTTTCAATAAAGAAATTAAAAGCTCATGTTAGTGAAAAATCTGGGCCTTTATATGGATATGTGTAAACCTTGTCAGGTTTTCTTGACTGTTAGAAATCAATAGTATATTTTCTTTCATTTTTGAGATTGTATTTATATCATTTCATCCTTCCTTTCCCTCCCGCAGAAGCTCCCATAGAGCTTCCTTTCTTCTTTGAAATTTTTGTAATTCATGACTTTTTTTTATTAGTTGTTCCTCAACTTCTCTTTAAGACTACCAAAGATCATTTCAGAAAACTACAAGAAATTGAAATACATAGTGGTAGAGCCCAATCCCAATAGATACATTCCCAAATACTCTGTAGCACTTAAGGCTCAATGAACACTGTTAACAAGGGTTTAAAAAGACTAGAAGTACCCAAGGATCAGACACTTTGCTATGAGATTGTGTCTTTCAGTAACTTAACAAGCTATATCTACAATGTCACATCAAAATGACTACTAAGCATGAGCTATACAAGGGCAACAGGAATAGACATGTCACAGTGGACAGGGGTTAATCAATGAGGTCCTAGTCTTACACAAAGAACTGCAGGAAACTAAGGAATACTGAGAATGCTGAGAGTCGGAAAGATAATCATCCTCAGGAAAGAGGATATCAATTTGTTGTCTAGTTCCAAATAATCAGTTGAAAATATAGTATATTCTTTCATAAGGGAGAGTTGTCTTATCTCTTTTCTATTTATTTGATTGGAGAAGGCTGTTAAACAAATTTGATAATTTTCAGACCTCCCTTTATAATTTCAGAATTTTTATGATTTTAATCATACTTCATTAATACTTTAAAAGTTATATTTGTAAAATCATAAGGTATGCTTTCACATCTGCATTCTTTCTGGTTGCCTAATAAAAGATGGTTTTGAATTGATTGATAACACTTATTATTCTAGTATGCTGAGTGGCGTTTTCATCAACTTGACACAATCTGGAGTGATTTCGGAAGAGAGAGTTATAATTGAGTGTTTGTCTCCATCAGTTTGATCTGCAGATAAGTCTGTGGGGGCATTTTGCTGATTACTGATTGATGTAGGAGGAAAACAGCCTACAGGGGCAGAGCTATTTCTGGGCAGGTGTCCTGGGTTACGAAAGAAAGCAGAATGGGCAACCCACGAACAGCAGTTGAGTAAACAGCATTCCAACATGGCTTCTGTTTCAAACCGGCTTCAAAGTTACTGCCTTGATTCCACACCTGACTTCCTTTCCTTCTCAAGTTGTTTTGAATCATGGTGCTTTCTACGGTAGTAAAAAGCAAACTGAGACACACAGATCAAAGAGTTCATGAGGGTGGGTGGATTGGGAGAGAGTATAATTGTGTGAAATTCCATAATAATCAATAAAAATATCATGATGTAAAAGAATTATATTTTAAGATCTTTCTTCATTCTGAAATTCATGGACATATTTTATTTATATTTTCTCTTAAATATTTGCTATAAATGTAAATTTATGTACTTTTAGAAAACATGCATATAAATTATTTTTATATATGAGTATTATAAGTATAGTTCTGATTTTTACATATAAATTTAATAGTTGTATAGTTATTATCACAAATATCTATCTACAAAAAAATGCTCACTCAATTTTGCCAGTATAGACAAGACATAAAGATATGTCTTTTATAGGCTCACATCATTTCCTTTGAATAAATACTGAAATTATGTAGCTGAATAATATTAGTCCCATTTGTAGAATTTTAAGTAATGACAATAATTTTTACATTCCTCCAGCTGTGTATATCATATGTTTTTAATCCACATCATCATCAGCCATTCATCAGTCTTTATCTCCTCATAATTAATTGTTAATAGCCATCTGAAGTGAAGTAAGAAGGAGTTTTCTTGTAGGTTCATCAAAATGGTCAATCTGCAAGGCTAATAATGGTCTTAACCTGTCATAATATTAAATAAGCTTATCTTGGTGATGTTTGTGGTACTGATGAGAAATATAATTGGCTTTTTTTGATTTTTCGAGACAAGGTATCTCTGTAGCTTTGGTGCTGTCCTGGAACTAGCTCTTATAGACCAGGCTGGCCTTGAACTCACAGAGATCCACCTGCCTCAGCCTCCCAAGTGCTGGGATTAAAAGCGTGCACCACCACTGCCCAGCTTGAGAAATATAATTTTTGACATGGTAAGCATTTTGGTATTTCCAATAATTATATTAACAAAATAGTTTCCAATGTATTTTCACTTCTAATAGTAAAGATTAATCAAGAATTTTGAGTATCTTCCACTATTTTTATATACTTTTTCAGATATATATTATTGAATGTGAACTACAACTAATTTTCTGATACTTTGTTAAATTATTTACATTAATTCAATAAAAAGCAATAAAATTGTTCACAATAATATATTTTTACCATAATCTATATTACTAACAATATATCAAGTTATTGAAATTAAATATAAACTCAAAGAATTGTTAATTTTTAAATGACATGTTTAACTTTAAAATCACTGTGTACATAAAATCTTGATTTAATAATATTCAGAAGTAAACTTTTGGGTAATGATAATAATAATAATTTTATGATGATTTTGAAATATTTCATATGACTATTATTCTCATTAAAAATATGCAGAATTTCAACTAGAAATAAAAATGAAATTTCGGGTTAAACATCTTAATCAGGGTACTTTGTATCTAGTATCTCAAAAGCCCTATATCTACCCAGAAGTTTTGAATTTGACTTTATTTGGCAATGAGAGTTATAAAATTATGATTAGAATGTTTTGTTGGGAAATTTTTATAAAGACACAGTCATATATGATGAAAACTTCACTACTATTTTCCTCCTCCAATTCTTCATATTCTCCTAATATGGTTTGTGACAACTATGCATTTTTGTTATTTTATTTTTTGATTAAAAAAATACAAGTACAAGTAATGCTGCCCATATGCGAATGGATCTAGTTCCGTTGATGGAAGTAATTCAACAAGAATAATTTTCTTGTCCCAGAAGTAATCAAGGAACAACAGTTCCTCATTTATGCGTGATGCCTGAAGAACATTTATGCCACAATTGTAGCTGCATTGATCTTTGCTCATCTTTTCAGGCAACCACAGCAACTGTGAGTTCATGAGTCTAAAAGCATCTAACTCTTAATTCTTTCTACCTCCTCTTACCTACTCCTACAAGCAAGGAAGAGATTCAAAAAGATGGAGCAATTAAGTCTGAAAGCTCAATTTCCTAGTAAATAATATTTAGGGGTGCAGCAATAATCAAATTAGTATAGTTGTATTTGCTTATATTTAATAAAATTGAATTCTATCCTTATAAGGGCTAGAAAGTTACACTACAGAAACTCAAATCAGAAACATAATAATATGAAACTGACTACAGTTCGATTTTTGAATTATTATCCAGAAATGTAAGATGGTAGCACTGTTGCTCAAAGCCTTCTAGTTTTTCTTAAGAATCCTGAGAAACCATTAATATCAGTAAAAATACACAAGGAAAAATATAAAAGGTGTTTCTTTGTGGTTTATTAGAAGGATATTGCAACATTCAATAACAGATATTCCATCTCACATTCAAAAACGGAAATAGTTTTAATTAAAGTTGTAATATTGAGAGACATCATGGTTTTGTAACATCCATATTGAACAATATTTTCTAAATAGATAAAACAGCCACCAATTGAATTTGGTAAAATTCTGCATATTTAGACATATAACATTTAATGTTAAAATATGATCATGTAAATGGGTATATACAGAAAGGTGGAATGGAAGTACATAGACCATTGGAAGATGCTATGAATGAATGATGTATGAAAATGGTGAAATACAATATACTAACATTTCAGTGAGAATAGGATGCTGTAAGCATAGGATATAGTCTTTTAGGAAGAGGGAGGGATGTCAGGCAGAACACAGGAATTTTGAATACTTCAGATAAAAGTGATATTGAGCTAACTGCAGAAGTGAACCCTGCAGCTAGAACTCCTATATTAAGTTTCAAAGTTTAAAATACCCGATGATAGCTTTTAGACACAGATGAACATGCCATGATTATTTAACAAATTAAAACATATCAAGTATTTAGCCAAAGGAAAATATCAAGCTGTCAAGAGATTCATGGTACAACATCATCTTTGAAACTTTAAGTACTCAGTACAGTTTCAGGGTCATCACTTAGTAGGCTACTGTTACATGTTTTAAATATTAATGATTGGGGTGATGAACCAGAATGTATCTTTATTAAATTTGCTGATGACACCAATTTGGTAGGACAATTTAAAAGCTGGATAAAAATACAAAATGACCTTAATGAATTGGATAGAAGCCTGGATATAAACAAGATAAAGCTGATTAAGTTTTTGAACTCTAATTCATTTAGCCTAGATCATATTCATAGCAGCCAAACTTTTATGCAACTGTGATAGAGAACCCTTTAATCAAAATAGTTTGGACAATCATCTTTACTGGCGTGTTGTCACAGCAATAGTTAAGATTTTTATAAAGTCAACTGGCAAGATACCCAAATTATTACTTTAATCAATGTGATATTTGTGCCAATGTTATTCTTTTCATGAAAACTACATCTTATATTGAAATTCATGCACACGAAATTAAATGTGATAGGTCAGTCTTTCTGAACTTATAGTAACTAATAAGGAACCTACATATTATCAAATTTAAAATACCCCTATAACATGACATTTATTAGTAAATTATATTATTTGTTAACAAAGAAATAAAAAGATAAATAAGAGAACATATAAAATTTTAGGGAAAGTTTTAGACTATTTTACTTACAAAAACCGTGAAAATTACATAAATTTCTTTTAAGCTATTTTTAATTTTTAACTTTTAGATTTAGCTTATTTTATGTATACAACTGTTTTACCTGTATGCATATATCTTTATGACATGTTTTCTGATTCCAGGGTGGTCAGAACTAGTAAAAATTCCTGAAAATAGAGTCACTGCTGGTTGTGTGCTTTTCTGTGTATGCTGGGAACTGAACCTGAATCCTGTTTCAAAATAGCTGATACTTTTAACAGCTTAGTCATCATTGCAGCCACTGTGAATCAAGGCATTTTCCAATGTAAGTAAAGTTGCTTAAGAAATAGGAGAAATATTCTGGAAAATGAAGCTTGAGATGGAACTCATTAGCAGAGTACTTTTTTGAATACTTAAAGCACTGGGTTCAGTGTTCATAATCATATAAACCAAACTCAGTGGTTCATGTCTGTACTCCAATAACACTCTGGAGAGGGGTCAGAAGGGTTAGAACGTTGATTGTCCTCAGTTAAAAAAATAAGGTCGAAGAATTGAGAAATAAGATTTGACTTCAAACCTTATGTCTGTGAGGTCCCAGGCCAGCAAGGGGCACTGACCTTGTACCAGAAGATCCATCAGAGGGGTTAGTGTGTTCCTGACTGGCTGGCAGAAGTCCCAGAAAGGGAACACAGAAGCACAGACATTCAACAGGAAGACTTGAACACCCTAATCAAGAAGAAATAGAAAAAAAATAGACATTATGAAAGTTATAAGGTTCCTTAAACAGGATGTGAAAAACTCCCTTAAAGAAATGGATGAGAAGAAAAGCAAAAAGTTTGAAGAAATGAATAAATCCCCAAAAGATACCCTAGGAAACCAAGAAAAAACAGTCAAACAAGATAATGGAAACATTTCAATACTTGAAAACTGAAATGGAGGCAATGAATAAAAGAAAAACCCAGGGCCGGCTGGTTACGAAAAATCTAGATAAATGAACAGAGACTACAGAGAAAAGCATGTCCAACAGAATACAACAGACAGAAGAAAGAATCTCAGATGCTGAAGACACTATAGAGAAAATGAATGTACTTATCAAAGAAAACAGCCAATCCTACAAATTCTCATCACAAAACATCCAGAAAATATGGGCCACCATAAAAAGAACAAACCTAAGAATAATAGGGATAGAAGAAGAAGAAGAACTACAGCTCAAAGGCCCAGAAAATATATTCAACAAAATTATAGAAGAAAACATTCCGAACTTAAAGAATGATATTCCTATGAAGGTATGAGGAGCATACAAAACACTGAATAAACTAATTTAAAAAATCCCCTCACCATATGATAATCAAGACAAAAACCACACAGAATAAAGAAAGAATATTAAGAGCTGCAAAGGAAAAAGGTGAAGTACCTTATAAAGGTAAACCTATCAGACTTACACTGGACTTCTATATGGAAACCATGAAAATGAGAAGGTCTTAGATAGATGTGCTGAGGAAACTAAGAGACCTTGGATGCAAGCCCAGACTACTTTACCCAGCCATGCTTTCATTTGCCATCAATGGAGAAAACAAAATATTCCGGGATAAAAACAAATTCAATCAATAGGTAGCCACAAATCCAGCCTTGAAGTAAGTCACTGAAGGAAAATCACAACCCAAGGAATCCAACAATGCCCACAATAACTCAGACATCTAGTGACCCTTCACCAGCACAACTCAAAGAAGGGCAACACACAAACTCCACTACAAAAAACAAACAAACAAACAAAAAAACAAAACAAAAAAACACCGGAGTTAACAATCACTGGTGAATAATATCACTTAATATCAATGGACTCAATTAACCTATAAAAAGGCACAAGCTAAGAGAGATTGGATGCAAAAACAGGATCCAACATTCTGTTGTTTACAAGAAACACACCTCAACTACAAAGACAGATATCTACTCAGAGTGTAAAGGGTTGGGAAAAGGGTTTTCAATCAAATGGGCCTAAGAAACAATCAGGTGTGGTATACTAATTCCTAGCAAAATTGACTTCAAACTAAAGTCAATCAGAAGAGACAGAGATGGACATCTCATAGTCATAACAGGAACAATTCATCAGGATGAAGTCTCAATCCTGAATATCTATGCCCCTAATATAAAAG
>LOEQ01011445.1:0-20092 GCA_001685075.1 Bramus lutescens
GAGAGAGAGAGAGAGAGAGGAGAGAAGTGGGGGATGCGAGAGGTAGTAGTTACTTCTTCAGAAGAGGGTTGGAAAGGGAGAGAAAGAGGGAGGAGAGAAGGTGAGAGATCAGGTTGCCTTGGTGGGAAGGAGGGGGAGGATTGTGGGTGGGTGGAGCTTGTCTCTTAAAGGGACAGAGTACCCAGGTGACAGGGAACGTCAACAAAATGATAATGTACCTCATAGACTTATTTAGCTATCAGTTTAGTTTTTCTTATATATTAAAAGTTTGGGAAACAGTAGGGATTAATATGCAACTGGAAGCAAGGTTTGTTTTCTTAGTGAAACTTAGTATGTAAGTTTTATTGATTTCTGCATGTTAGTTTCATCTATATGAATGTGTATATGAGTATGTATGTACACATGCACATATGTGTGCGTGTTTGTGTATGCATGAATGCCATCCTTGTGTGTATGAGGTAAAGAGTTCAGTCTTGCTCCAGAAATAAGTATATAGATAGTGATACTGTTAATGGCTCCATGTTTAGGAAATAAGTAAAATCTTGATATTGGCTTACTTTCATTTTCTTGTTGACCAGACAAAAATAAGAAAAAGTATAAGCCCCCCCCCCAAAATGTTGGAATACCCAATGGGATGGGAAGGAAAGCTCTCTAGAGAAAGGGAAAAGACATATTGCTGAATCTTTTGGAGGGAATTTTTATGACCTGGGGCCATTTTCTTTAGTAGAAATCTGTAACTTTATTCCCTTGCTTTCAAACAGAGGAAAGCCTTAAACCATGTGACATTTCACATTATTTATATTCTATGGGAATTAGACCAGGAATGCAATAACATTATCTATATATGTAAAGCATTATCTATTAGCAGTTCAGGTTTACTACCTTCTTTGTGCTCTTCCTGTCTAGTGTTTCATTGTGTGTCACCTATCAATATTTTATGCACAATTTAAGATTCTTTTTTGGTGTAATATAATAGCTTTGAATAATTGGAAGCTATCTAACTAAAACTCTCAATTAACCAGTTTTATTTATTTATTTTTTGCTACACTCTCCTTTTAGAAGGAAGAGGCAAATGACAAGAAAACAAGCTGTTAACAGGTATTTATTTATTTATTTATTTAAAAAGTCAACTCCCTGGGAATGTCCTGGAGTCTTTACAAATTCAGCCCAATTTCCATAACCTTGTTCTCTATGTTCTCTATGTTATATTTGCTAATATAGGAAAGGGAAACTATTTAAAAAATTTAGCATCAAACCCTCAATTTTGATTTGTCTTTAGTGATAAGAGAATAAAGAAATCTGAATGGCTAATTTGAACTGATCTATTCATAAGAAGTGTCATGTTAATTGGGGTTTCTATGGTTTCATTATTTCTGATTAGTGATCATTTTTACTTATTAATTGGGACTAGATCATGGCATCATACAGAAGAGTGATAGCTTAGAGACAAAGTAAGCAATTCCCTTCCTGGTACTGAAGATGAGAAATTAGAGAAAAGCTACAAGTTCATGGAGATTGAGTGAGAGTCAATGACATAAAAACTATGACACTTGTGTAAAATAATTGGAAAATAATTGAAATGTCTACCTAGATTTTGTCTGTGGAATTCTTAGGAAGGTACATTCACTTTTAAAGGGCAGCACAGGTTATTATGTGTGCTACAGCAATAGTAGTAAATAACCTGAATTGTTCTGTTAGGCATGGGACTATGTTTGCATGCTTAGTAGTCCTTAAGTACTTGAAATACTTTCCATTCTGAGAATAAATTAAAAAACATTTAATTTAAAAGAAGACTTATATCTGAAATTTCCTAAAATTGTTATGAAAATTTTACCTAAGTTGAAATCATATCTTGCATGCTATTCTGAATCTCATCTGTTCTATATTTGTAATGTAGAAGAGTGTAATAATGACAAAAGAAGGCAGCCTGTGATCCTATAGTGTGTTTTAATATTGCCTGGCAGTGATGTTCCATCTTTATTTCCATGTCCTCTGCTCAAGTGAAAGCTCTTTTTCTGATGATATTTTTCCTCCTTACATGTTGGCTCTATGTTTTCAAAATGCACTCTGTAAGAGAAACATAGAACATTAAAGGAGATGCAGTACACACTATGTGATGTACCCTACATTTTGAATGTGGAAAATGGAAATCACTTTATTTATTTTTCTAGTATTTAGAACTTTTTGGCACTAAAATTTAATCTTACATATCATGCACACAAAATAATACTCAAATGACCTGAAGCAGTGAATGTACCTCCCTAATTGCCAAACTTTCTATTTGACTATGACATCATTGCAGAACAGACTAGTATCATATAAACATTGAAAACAAATAATTTCAATTGAACAAAATATAGTGAGTTTTACAATTAGATTTGGTTCTCGAAGGCACTTACTGTATATGACTGGGATTTAATTTAGGCATGGAAATCAATTTCATTTTTATTTTCTCAGTAAAAAAGCATGCAAATTATGCCAAACTCTCTTAATTTAATTAATGACATTTTATAACTATACCAATTCATTTATGGGTCAATGATTTTTTGCATATTTGTGATAAAATTTTACATTTACTGAACTATGAGAAAAACCATAAAGTGTTTTTTGAAAGTGTTATATGTTGAGTCAGTCACATAATGTACAGAGAAACCAAGGAGGGTCATAAACCATAAGGCTTTTGGAGGCAGGTCTAGAAAAGGGAAAAACCATAACCTTTGGAGAATAATGAGGTCTAGGGTGAGCTAGAAAATATACAGTTCTACCAATGGTGGTGGATACTATTCTCAGCATTCTACCAGGTAGTATTACATACAGGCTTTCATTGATAAGGCTTTACTTCTTAAGAGATGATAGGTATCTATACTTTTATTTGAAATTTTCCAACTATTCAAATCTGCTAACAAGTTGAATAAAAAAGAGAAAACAATATAGGATGTTACCCCATGGGCTTTGCTAACTGTTCTCTAATTATAAGTCTTTGATTACTCCACTTACCAAAAGAAATCATAGTTATATACATACCTCAAACTCTTGATAATTGAAAATTGATGTAAAGTAAATATGTAAGTGAAGAGTTTGTCATATTTTGGTACTCAGATGGTAGTTATGCAATGAAATTTTCACTACATAAAAATAGCCAATATAGTTTTCCTTCAAGTGGTTTGTAAATTAAAATAAAGTTACAACATTCTTATATTCATTTTAGTCAATCATTTGTACTATGTAGTAGTTCAAAATCACCTTTTCTACATGGGCATATTTAAGCTTTTGTTATGTCACCTAACATAATAAAGGCTTTTATTTGAAACCCATTTGTTTTCCTTTAATGGAAAGACAGGCAAAAGTAGAACATATGTTGTTTCATTGAAAATTGGCTTGCCTTTAAATAAATGCCCAATTCCATCTAGTAAAGTAGCTTTATTTTACAAATGGTAAAATTAAGAAATGAAAGAAATTCATGTAATTAACACACCAAAACTCTTCATTTGAACTCTTGCTTGGCATTGAAAAAGAAAAAAAAAAAAAGTCAGTCGTCTGAGATTTTATTTAAAGGGAACTGACTGCTCTGAGGCTTTGCTTATTTGTCTGTCCTGCCCTAGACCTTAACACATGATCCCACTGTGTGTGCACCGGTGCTTTCAATATCTGTCTACTTCTCTCATTACTGGCCATCCAAACTCATATTTGTTTTAAAAGGAAACAATTAACTTCCAATCGCTCTAGAAAACAAAACAAAACAAAACAAAACAAATCAAAACAAAAAATGAAAGACAAAATCCTCAAATTAGCCCACTGGTGTATCTACTTTTCCAGCACTTATTGTCTACATCAAACATCCCCAATCAAGATAGTAAATTAACATTTCTCTTCCCATGAGAATTTTACAAACCAGAAAGAGGAAGGATAGAATGGACAATTTAAAGTCATAAATGCACGGCATAATCTCATTTGTTGATTAAATAAATGATGATAAATACAGAAAGAGAAGCAATTATTGGATGTTAAGGTCAACATATAGGAGAATATACAACTAATTATTGATTATCTAAATTTGCATCAAGCATCACACCAATGGACTACACATAACATGCTGCATGTTAGGAATTAAATATATTTAAGTAAACCATTAGTTAACTAAATAATACTGTGAACAAATGTTTTAACACCTTTAATATAAACAAGATGATTCATAACAAATGTTTGGAAAGTAATTCATTCTTCTTGTGTGAGTTCACCAGTTCATCCTATCAGTTCTGGAAGTAGGTGATACTATAATTGTTATTTTCCTGTGATGATACTGAAGTATAGAGAATGGTATATAACTTGTCTGAAAACAATCAACTCATATTTATCAGACCCAATATTTAAATGGTGTTGATTTTTAAAGTAAATATGCCTTTGATATATATATANTATATATATATATTATGACCTGTGAATTTTGAAATCAGACTAATTAAAACAACATTGTATCTATATGTATATCTATATGATTATACATATATAACCACGTTTATGACCTACAGAAAATGGTATCTCTATTCAGAAGTCAGTTTTGTGATATTACTTTAATTTTGTAAAATTAACAAGCATAATTTTAACACAGTTCATTCAAATCGTTCAGGAAAATGAGAAATACTAATTGAGAGCTCAGATTTTTGAAAAATTCAAATTTGTTAAGCGTTAATAATATAACGATACATCTTATTTCTATTCTTCATCAGAGTCAAAACTGTTTTAAAATTTATATGTGTCACTACTTTGAATTTTAAAATAATATTGATATTTATGCATATACAATATTCTGTGGATGGTGGAGAAAATATGAGGTAAAATCTGAGTGTTCTAAGGGCCAAGGCTGTGGTATTGTACCATCTTGAAGTCTATCTTCAGGTTTTCCTTCTGTGAAACAGTATATTATAAAAGCTGAAATAAAATGACATGCTAAGTATCATTTGGTATGACTGCTTTCTTGCATGTTTTAACTGTTGAAAGATTACTCAGATATGTTTGAATCTGACAATGCTTTTAAGAGAACACATGTAGAATGCTCAGTAAATTAACTCACTATTTCTGTATACATAGATAAGCTAGTAATTGTATTTTGCATTCTGGAAAGACTTGATTAGAACAATCTGCATCCTTACCCTGATAATTAGTGCAGAACTATCAAGGCTTCCTAAATTCAGTGTGCTAGGAAAAAAGCCATCCATTTGAAAATTGTCTTATATGGTAAGAGGCTGAACTAGCAAAAAAGGAAGAGCCCAAATTGATTTTATTTAAACCCCAGAATTGGAAATGTAGGACAAAGTGCCTATGATTCTCAATGACCTCATTGTCCAAATGTGACAAGAATCCCAGAGAATCCTCTTGAGTGTTTTTACTCACTTTGGCTTCTTTGTCATCTGACTGAAGGACTTAGATTTAAGAACTTTCACACTATTTTTACTAATCAGTACCCTGTGTTTTCAGTTAAATTCTTTTCTAAAAAGCACTATTTTGTTTGTTATGTCACTTGAACTAATTTAATAAAAGAACTTTTGCCAGATGAATCTAGTCTATTTTTCCTCAGGTCTTCCCTATACTATGCATGGTGACTTATGCATATTATCCAACTTTTAAAATAAACAGTAGATCAATTATAACATATTTCAAAACTGTGAAGTGAGATTCAAAGCCATACGTCAGACAATATTCAATATTTCATTATTTAAGAGTTTTTTGACTAGGTTGTAAAGACTTTTAAGAAAAATAAACATTCATTTAAAAATATTATGGTTACTCATATTTGTTATAATAAACAGAAAATCTAGACTTCATTGTGTTGTATTTGAGATACTGATGATTTTATTTACAAAACCAATTGCAGTCACATATGGCATTCACATTTGTAAGTCTAAAAAAAACTTTGACAAACATTTATTCTCTTCTTTACCACAAAACTTCAAAATCAAAGACACTTCTTTCTCTAACAGTGACTTAAAAATACCTACTTTGCTGCAGATAGCATTGAGAGAATAATACTTTAATATTATCATTCAAAACCTTTTTTACTAGTATTAAAAACCCAGTCTGAACCTTCAGGAAGTCATTTACAAGTTGTTTCCTTGGGATTACCTACATTCTTGTCCACTTTGACCTTGTAATTTTGCTCACAGTTGGAAATGTAATGCAGAGTGACTCAGATAATGTTGTTTACACAGACTTTAAGTGGAGTGACATTATAGTCAAGCAAGTGTCACCTCACCTAAAGTGAAGGAAGACTTAATTACCATAATCCTGTGAATACTAAAATTTCTTTGCCATGTGTAGCATAATAATGTAGTGTTCCGTGTGGTACAGTTAACAATGCGAAGGGAAACAAGCACATTAGGTCTCAGACTATGTGTCTTTAAAAGTGAAGAGAATTGAAATTGTAGAAAAAGAATAAAATTTTGAAGTAGGATTCTTGTCTGAATGTTCAGGTGGAATTTTTCTTGCGTTCAAACCCCGAAGAGTTGCCTAGTGACATGAAAATGAAAAGACTGCTAAAATATCCATAAATCTAGACACCAGTGAGTAGGGTGACAGACCATGAATTTCCTGGAGGGTGCAGGGTAGCGTTAACTAAATGACTAAGACAGGATAAAGAGGAAAGGCTGATAACCACCTATTTTTGTGCAGTGAGGAACATATCATTAATTTACAAAGAGAGTGGTGACATTTTCTAAAATTGTATAGCCCTATTCTTAAAAGTTTGTCAGTGTAACTAATTAGTTGCTAAAGTGGAGTTGATTCTAAGACTCAGTATGAAAGCATTTGTAAAGGCAGGACATTGTCCATAAATTGGTATGGTGTGTAATACGTCTTGATGAATGGTGCGAAATAGTTTTAAGAAATGGGACTATTATGCCAAAATGGCCGTTCATTGGTTTGTAGTCCTTGAAGGAATTATGTTCCATGGCAACGTGGCCTAAAGTCCTGCAGATAAACATGAAGTGCCTCAAGGACATGTCTTCTTTTCTGTCTTTGCTAACGCTGAGTTTTCAACACAAGAAATTCACCATGAATCTTTTCCAGTGCGTTTGAACTATAATGCTGTTACTATAGATTATTACTTGGGATTAATTGTTTTTAAGTCATTCAATTGTTTGGAAGAAGGAAAGTATAAAATCAATCAGCAGTAAAATGTAAAAGATTTAAAGATCTTTAGAAAGCTGATAGGTTAAAAATGTGTATTTCAATCAATAGAGTCATGCTACTGATCTGTTATTGATAATTCATAAATCAAAATACTAGATAATCTGATATGTACCATGTTTCAGTTTTATTAAAGTGCAAAACTATAAATACAACAATAATATTGAATCATGTTAATATCAGCCTTATTTTACAACTGGGGGAGCTTAAGCCTTTGAAAGTATTAAAATAAACTGGCTATATGTTATATTTAAATACATAAATAAAATTATTTTTATATTCATTTAGATATTTTCATTTCATTTGCAATTTGCTCTTCATTATCTAGCTTTAGCTAACCAGCATTTTACTGTAAAACAGTTGGCCAATAGATCTGAATTCTTGTGTTGCTTTAAAAACAATTTAACTTAAATTACAATGTTCATTTTAAGTTCACACTCAGTTATATGTTGATTTATATAACATGCTAAGTATTTAAAATTACATTTTTGGAATTTTTTATCATGAGTAACTTGTCAATAAAACATCCGGTGTGTGCAATATATTGTTGTAGCAGCTATGGTGGTGCTCAATTACAAAACCAATACTCGAGGTGCTGAGATAGGAGGATTGCAACAAGTTCTAGTCCAGCATGCTTTACATAGTGAGTATTAGGCCATCTTGGGCAATATGGTAAAACCCTGTCATAAAGGAAAAAGTACTATATGAAGGAATTTAGGAAATTTTATTAAAATATTCCACTTAGTTATTCTTTATAACTTTAAATTTTTATTATTACTAAAAGTAAATAGTTTCCTAATTTGTGCTTGTCCAATTTTTCTTTCTTCAAAAATTTTTTTCCATGTGATTTTGGGTACTAAATTAAAGAGCATTTAATAGGGGTAAAATACTTCTTAATAAAGTGAGATTCTCAGAATAATGTGTTTGGGTGTATGCCTTTGGGTCTGTATAAACATGGTTTCATGCATGCTAAGCATAAGCTTTACCATGGAGCTATAATTCCAGCTTGTTTCATTGAAATCAAATTTCGTTATAAATTTATAGAAAGCTTTCAAGGATTTTACTGAGTCTTCCCATCCTCAATCCCTTATTGCTAATACATTAGAAATAATTAATCAATTTATCATGCTATTGTTACGATTCTACTTTATTCAAACTCCCTCAGTATTTCCCTAGTACCCATATTCTAAGATGTAAGAAACCATATTACATTTAGTTGACATGTCTCCTTATATGTCTTTTGATTGCAATTAATTTTTCCTCTATTTTTGATGACCTTGAGAGTTCTGTACAGTTCTGGTAAGCTACTCCTGTATATCCCACATCAGGGACTCTCTGATGCTTTACTTTCTTTTTTCAGACAGGATTTCTCCTGTGCAACCCTGACTGTCGAGTAATTTGCTTTTCTACACCAGATAGGCCTCAAACTCACGGAGATTTACCTGTCTCTGCCTCCTGGAGTGCTGAGATTAAAGGTGTTTGCCACCAAACCCAGTCACTTTTCTTTTAATTGATTTGGGATTATATGCTTTAAAAAGGGAAATCAAAGAGATAAAATGCAATTTTTATTGTATTGTCATAGAACTTCTGAGATTGACTTTGATGCCCTGGCTCAATAATTGCTCAAGGCGAAGTTTCTTGTTTAATTCTTAAACTAGAATGCTTAGAATAGTCTGTTTCTTCAAAATACCGTTTGACAAATTTTTATCTTCTCAATCCCGAGTAAATATAGAAAGTGGTTAAGAAAGAAGGTAATAGAAATGATGTCACTTCCATATCCCTCATTGTGTCCAGAAACCAGATAGACTTTTAAAGGCATACACGTGGTTTTCATAGGTTTCAAAAGGCACTATGTAGTAATCTGCCACACACGTACTGTCTGCAACTTGCTCCCCTAAACTGACTCCAATAAACTTCATTGCTAATTATTCACATCATAGATTCATTGCTTTTCTTCTCCAGAGAAGATTCTGGGGGTCAAATGCATTTGGAAAATAGGAAATTTGTACAAAAAATACATGTTTCTACTGAAGGTTTTCTGTGAATAAATAACTTGTTTTACGGATTTATAGGAGACAATTTTATTTGCTCTTTCAGTTACTTTCAAATAAATAACAAACTGCAGGAAGCTAATATTCAAAGAATATTATTATAAATACTTTTTATAGTGGTAATAGTCATTAATTTCTAGTTAGTAAACTTGTGTTCAATCCTTTGCTTTTGCTATGAACTGGTCCTATAACCACAGACAAGACACTCAACACCTATCAGTCTCTACCCCGTAGGTCTAATATTAACTATAGGGACCTAATATTAACTCTTCGGGGGTTTTGTGAAGAGCCAAACCAGTGAATGCAAAAGTTTTTGAAAATCCTTTGGAAATGTTCAGCGATAATTTTATAACCACCTTGAATGTGGTGACCATGTCTTTATTTTACTAGTTAGTGCATTTCCAAATTTTGTCTATATTTGAGGTGCTAATATTCATTATTCAATAAATGCTTATTGGCAATTGAACATATTATGCTGTTATTTCACATTTCTCCCCAAGTATTGTGCAGTAGCTTATGGTAATTTTAACTTATTTTTTAAATCATTTTTCCACTTGTCAAAAGGTAGGAGGAAACACAGTGCCAAACCGGCTGTATTATATACAAAAAAAGTACCCTGACTTTTTCATTCTAGCTTTTGTTTTTCTGGGTTGTGTGCCTATTCAATAGCTGACTGCCTTCTGATTAGTTTTCAGTTGCTTTAAGCTGACCAGATTTTCCTTTGAAATAAGTGCACTGGAGCTTTCACCTTGCCACTGTGGTGGTGTAAAAGCCCTGCTGCAGAGTTACTGAGCTAGTGCTGGAAGAAGAGGCACACCTGTGCGCGCAGGATGTCAGAAGGCTCACAGAGTCCTGGTGTGTTGAGGCCGCAGCTGCCAGGCTGAGAAGCAGTCAGATGCACATTGTCCCTCCTTCTTCTGCAACCACAAGAGACCCACGAAAGGATCTCTACTTTCTTTTGAGCTATAATTTGCATTGGTTAACAGTAGTTAAAGCGGGGTCCCTTTTGTAGTACTGAAGACTAACTGAATCTTCCAGAGGAGTGGCATGGCAGACTCTGTTAAGCAAAGTATTTCGATGAGAAGAATAGTGTGACCTCACATCTTCCATATTTTCTAGATCGCCATTCAGTGATGTATTTAGTAAGTACTGCCAGAAGCAAATGGTATTAGGTTCAAGCTTCTCTTTTTAGAAAATCAACTGGATCTCGTTTACTATACTTGAATTTGATGTGTTTCCAGCCTTCCTAGCAATGCTAGGTGAATATCTGAAATCTAGGAGGAACCCATCCAGCTTTGGAAATAGCAAAAACAATTAACACAACTCTGAGCTTTGGAGTTTGTGCGACAATGGGCAAGATCAGTTTCAGGGTTTTATTCTTAACGTGAAAACCATCATGATGCTTAATTTTGTCCATCTGGTAATTCATGAGCACTAAAAATCAGAAAGAATGTCTGAGTTAAACAAACTTAGTGTGGAATAAAGATGCTCTGGTATTTCAAATGAGAGTTAATCAGAAATTCTCTAATGGTAGTCTAATCATTAATAGTGTTCTTATTTACACTAAGAAATAGTAAGAAACTCTCTTACCCTTCTCTTTCCCTGATCCACTCAAAAGTGAACTATAATAAACTTTAAGAATTGTAGAAAATACATAGTGGGCAGGGAAGGGAGGAGGCTTAATAGATTATGTGTATTATGACAGTCTACAGGGTAGGTTAATTATTTTTCTCCTTGAAAAAACTACTTTCTTTCAAAACCTAGATTGCCAATTTATAATTATATATGTGATTTCACTGTATTACTTCTACTTTTGTTCAAATATACAGGATTATGATTTAATTGAAATGGATAGATGCTGTAACAAAAGTCATGTAGTTTTGGGGAAATGTAGTTATTTTTCTATGGAGAATATAATAAATTTCTTTTCAATGAGCAATACATTGAGCTTTAAACAAACTTTACAACTTTAATCTGCAAATTACATTTAAGACTCCTTGCATAAATCTACTGGGTTTCATGAACTTTAGCAAATAAATTATAGCACTGCAAAATAATTAGTGAAATTAAGTTGAAACTGTTGCAAACAAATAAACTTATTACTCATTCTGTGCCAAAATGCAAATGTGAGAGGATATTTTAAATGATAAATTAAGCATGAACTGCTTTAATCTGTAAGCAGAACATGTTAGCAAATGCCTTGCGTTTGTAATTAGTATTTATGGCCACAGGAGAGAGCCTCTATTAAAAAGAGTGACAGGAAATTGATCAGTTTAGGTTACCATAGCAACCAAAATAGTTCCATTGCTTGTGTTGGGTTTAGTCTATCACATTATATATCCATGCTTAGAAATATTTTTATTAACTGCAAAAATAAACTAGTCAATAATGCCAAAGGGGTTAGTTTACTAAAATGACTGAAAAAGTGCAGATGAACATTTGGCTACTTGATAACAAGCTTAAGTGCTGAATGGTTGTCATGACATTTTTTTTTTACAAAGCAAATGATGTCTCCCAAAAAACTCTTAAAACTAGATGAAAATGCAAATCTCTTTATGACAGTATGTGGCTGTCACATTCATAATGAGAGACAATAATTGATGATTTATGAGATGACACCATGGCAACAAAGTCTTTCATCATTGGCACCCCTTGGTTACTTTTTTATCAGTTGCTTGTGAGTGCCTCTGAAATGTTTCCACCATGACATACAAGAAGATCTAGTCAGATCTGAATCCGTTAGATCTAATTGAAAACAAGGCAGAGGTGTTGACAATCTCAGAATCAACAAAGTGAAAAACTGTCTTATTAAAAATTCTCTGATACCTGAAAATGGACAGACTTGATTCTGCTTCTTAACCTTTGAAGCAAATCTTATTGCTTTTTCTTAAATCTGGAGTGTAAGCTGTTAGCCTTTTAAAGTTATATTATCTGGTAATAACCTTTCCTAATAGATGGAAGGAGAAGAGACTCACTTTCAATTCAAATTAAACTATTTTTTAAAATTTGGCTTTAATATTTTTTATTAATCTGGGTTAAATGTATAATTGAATACTTTAGAATGACTTTAGCATGTTCGCTAGGCCAAGGAATAACATGTTTGTTTTTCTTAGAGGTTATTATGCATCAGTGTTAATCTGCAATAGTCTGTTGCAGATTGTTTATAATATTGTAAAATTATCAACTTTCTATATTAGTTTTCATGACAGTTCATAAAAATGAAATCTTTAATATTCTTAGATCTAGGAAGAGCCCTGGAATATTTAGCCAATGATGGGACTGAAAGAAAATATTAACTAAGATTTTAAGGCCCTTTTTAGTGAAATATGGGAGTGATTAATAGAGTTGTAGAGTTAGCAGCAATTGGGGATAATGAATATAATACACCAAGTTTGTCGATTGTAAAGCCAAGAATATAATGGAAACATATACAACAAAAATAATCCATGTTTATGTATGTTTTTCATAAAATATGAAAAACATTTCAGATCTTATTTCTTTTGTATGTCAAGGATTTTATAGGAGAAAATTCTGTAATACGCATATTCTTCAATTATAGAAGCCAATGACACAAAACAGGATCTTCTTTTATTATTTTTACTTATATAATTGTTGCAAGGTCTGGCAAGCCTTCTCAGCTTTAGGAGAGCTGACTCTATGGAGTTTGTAATTTTTGTTCCTAATTAAAATTTAAGAAAATGGAGCTTACCCATGAACATAATAAATTACTTTAGTTAATATGACAATAATAAGTTAATTCAGATTCTGAATTTTTTCCTGCATAGGAGAGAAAATACATTAAATTGCAAATTTCTTGAGGGGAGAATACATGATTTTGTTATTTATGTCATTTACTGAATATTATAATCTTTAGTATATACATACAAGCATGCATACATACATAGACATAGACATAAATTTCTCATTTTGGTGTAGAAGATATTGTTTCTGAAAATCAGTCTTGTATTCATTTTCCTATCCTTTTCTATAGTAGATTTGTATTAGAAAAATTGCTTAGTTGAAGGTTACAAGCATTATACATTTTATTGAATAATGCTCAAGTTTTAATTCAGTCAAACTGACAACAGTTCTTGGCCCAATCAATATTTTAAACGGTAATGCAGAAAATATATAAGATTATAAAAAAGTGGTTTTATTTACCAGGAGTTTATGATTAATTGGCAGAGGTACCAAATACAAACATGAATCAACCCAAAGTAAATTTAGTGTTTTAAATTAAGAATCATATTTTATTATAGACAATATAAGTCTCATAGTTAATGCAGTTTATTGTAAGGAGATAATTATTAAAATGTGGCCTGTAGTGGATAATGAGTCAGAAGATAGAACTTTTGAATCATGAACACAAGTGAACTTGTAAAATTATAATTGATAGAAAAAAATTTGCTATAAATTTTGATGTGAACAAAGAGAGAGTTTTAAATAATTATGGCATATGACTAAGGAAAGATCCAGTTTGCACTGAAGTAGTAGCCATGCAGAACATCAGAAACAACATTTAGAACTACATAATAAATTGATTTGCTTTTCTACTTATGTTCTTAGCTAACTGCATTAGTCCCCCTTCACACTGCTGTACATGGTTATCCTTCTTTTTCTTAGAATGAAGTATAAATATTTTTAACAAAGATTTCAGGTACTATGCTAGTGGTTCTCATATGGAGATGATTTTCATTTCCAGTGTATGTTTGGCAATGTTCAGAAACATTTCTCTTTGTCATACTTGGTTGTCAAGGTGCTACTCATATCTAATGAACGGCAGTCTGGAATGCTGCAGAACATCCTGTATTCTACGAACACTGCATTCCAAATCCCAAACAAAGAATTTTCAACTTAAGATGTCAGTAATGCTATTATTGGGAAAGGTGATGTGCTATTCTGTGACACCCAAATCATCCACATTGTCAAAAGCACCCCAATGACACCTTCTATTTTAATGTCAATTCTGTCATTGTCATCTCTGTAAAATTCCATTTTTCTTTTATGGTCAGGATTTCACAAATATGTTCTATGTATGGGATATGCTTCTCTTCTCCTGATCCTCAGAAATGTACTCTTCTTCATCTACAAACTAATGATAACATTTCTACCCTTTATCAATTTCTTAAAATGTTTGAGAAACAATAAATCTTACCTAAGGAAATACATAGCTTGGTGTTGGGCAGTATCATATGCTATGGTAGAAAAGATAAAAAGTGTTTTGGAATTTTGCTTAATAGTTATGGTATTGTAGGAAGAAGTAATTTGAGAGGGCCCCAAAGTAGGAATTTTCATAACATAAGGTTGGCCACTGATTTGATATAAATAATGAAAGAAGAGTTAAAGATGATTTCTGCATACTTGGTAGATTGAAGTAGCAGAAAAAATGAAACTTGGGAAATAATCTTTATTTTGATTATTTCAATGAGAAACTTTATTTCATTGACTTGCTAATGCTTATCGTCAGCTAGAAATAGAGTTCAGTCTGGATGAACTTGTTAGCTCTATGACTGTGGACATATCTTTTATGTCCAGTCTTAGTGAAACATGGAGAAGCAATAATTATTTGCTGATGAGGTGTTTAAGAATTAAATTATTTAATGAATATCAAACACATATCCAGGTGTTGGGCATATCATTAACTTAATGCTTATTGCTACTATAATTACAGTCACTATTCCTATTGTGGAACAATGGAGTTACTTTCCTTCCTTGGTCCCCAACATTTGAAATTATACCTTTCAGTATATGCACCGGGTCTTCCATGAAACCTTTTTTGATGAGTCATAGTAATGATAATCACTTGCTTTTCCTGAACTCCTACAATGTTTAATATGTATAAAGTCCCGATTATTTACAGTGCTATGAATACAAAGGAATTTGCCTCATAATTTCCATTGTATTGCAGCTTCCTTGAAGGTAGAACAGTGACTGGCTATGTTTATCTGTTAAAGTATAGCCTAAGTAATATAAGCTTATAACAAATGATGATCATTTTGATTGTTACTATTGGAGAATCATTGGCAGAGTTGTGATTGTTGACTCAGAGATTTAATGTGCTCTTTCATTTATATTCAGTATCAGTATTCATAATGTTTTTAACAAACATAAATTACACTTTATGAAATAAAACAGAACAATATTTAAAATTAAGTGTTAAGTAATTTAAATAATTTAAGATATATTTAATTGTAGATAAAAAAGTTTTATTTTTATAAGAAGTCCTTCCTTATGAAAGAAGTATTTTTTAAAAAATAGATATTTTCCAGCTGTTAACTGATAGTGAAAGATCATTTTATAAACTATGAAAAATATTTTATTTTTTAATGCTAAATATTTGAGGAAACATGTAAAGAGATCTCCTAAAAGGTAAAAGAAATATAAAAACATTAAGTAAGCAATATTCATTAATTTAAACAAGTGCATATCCTATCTGATTTTATTTAAGGGTTAACTATTTCATCTTGTAGGTGAGGATCCACCAATCATCAGAGTAAAGAGAGAAACAGTTTTACATATGAATTTTTAAAATATAAAAATAGATCACTCCACTTTCTTTTCTAACGTGAAGTATGTTGAAGATCTGGAAGGAAAATGGAGATGCAAATTCAATCTAAAAATTAATAAAGCAAACTTTACAGTTTGTGTTAGGATGAAACATTTTATTTAAATATATTCACTAGCCACCTGCAATAAAGTTGCTTAAATATAGAAACTTGAAGTAGCAAATTTTAGCATGCCAGATTGTAAGTCAGGTAATAATGTAACAATGAAACAAGCAATTTTTGCCTCCATTGAGATACAGCATGATGAAAATGAATTAACATTATAGACTTGGATTCCTGTTTTTAGGTAATCTTAGTGGAACCTTAATACTTTTGTTTATAGGAGAGGATATTGGTTACTTTGTTTATAAGGCATATAAGGAAGCTAGAAGTATAAATGGTATGCTGATTCTTTGCTTAAAGTACTATGGAAAGAAGTGACAGGTTTTCCTTCCTATCTTAAAGACAGGGGAGAAAAGGCAGATATAAATTTAGTAAATAACACTGATCATTCTCATAGAGGTATTATTATTTTATAAATGTTTACTTTGGCACAAGTAATAACAATGGTATCATTTATCTAGGAATATGGCAGATGGTTCAATATGAGAGAATTTGTGTATGTAAACTCACTTGATTTAAAATGAAAATTTTAATCAGTGTAATAATGTAATATAGAAATAAAATGGTAAAACTTGAGAATTAGGGCTTGAATAGAAATGGAGGAGAAAAGAGATCTGAGAGTTGTTCTTTTTAGGGATCATCTTTTCTAGATAGTATTGTTTAGTCCCTGAACCACCACTAATTTCATACACTTTATATATTTTGCTCCTCTAATTTTGGTATAAACTTTTAGATCAAGAGTGTCATAAATTTATTTTCCCTATATGCAATATTGTTCATATCATTAGTTGTTCAGGCCATAAACGTAAAACAAATATGTGATATAATGAATAAATGGTATAAAGTTAAACAAGTTTCAAAGTACTTCAGGAATTGATATTAAATAGATACATATTCAACATTTATTTAAGGACCCTCAACAGTTTAACTTTATGTATTCGTCTAGAATACCCTAGAGATATTGATTAATTTCTGGTACTAAAAATGTGACTAGAACATTTAGACAGCTATCTATTGAATAGAGATATTTTGTCAAGTTAACCATACAAAGGTTAACAATACCTACCTTATTTGTATAGCTGTTACACAGTCCATCAACTTTTCCAGGCTACATATATTTAGTGTGCAAGACAACTGCTGAAGATTATTTATTAATGATTAAACATTTAGAATACTGCATGGGTATTGTGGCAGTACACAATGATATACAAAAGTGACATAGAAATGTAGGAACAGAATAAAACTGCTATTTTTCAAAGTCGACCTAGATCTTGTTTCAAACTGACAGATTCCACCATCTGTCCAAACAATAAGAGCATCAAAAAACAACAGCACCTAAGCAAAAGCATCTGGTACTACCTCTAAAGCAAACAGGTGAACAGTATGTCAGATAAAGCATTGCTCCAGAGGCATTCTTAGAACATGGTCATTATTTAACCCCTGACTGAAAAACAATGCTGACGGAATGTGTTGAACAGCTATGATGTATGAACAGTGTCAATTCAGTGGGCTGATAACCTATAGCTTGACATTCTTATCTATATATTTTGACAGAGACGTCTTTTTGTTAGTGCTAGGTTATTCACTAGCTCCTTTGATAGTAAAAGATAACCTTTCTACTATGTAATGCAGCAATATGTCACTAAGTGAAAAATTTGGGGATATATTGATGAAGTACTGGTTTTACTAAGGAATAATCCTTCACACATGGGTTCATATTCAGTAGCTGTTTCTCAGGATGGGATGATGTAGTTTGCATATCAACAGCAGACAATAAACTGTTTTGTCACATCATTAAAGTGCTTATGCCAAATAATTATGACAGCTTCTTTTTAAAAATTAATGCTTTGCTCAATAATGTTGCACAGGTTTTTCAAATTAAACATTGTTGCTTAATAAATTATTATTTCGATCTTGTGCATTGTAATTGGAAAGTAGCATCTGTTACTGTTTGGAGCCCACCACTTGCTTTTCTAATAGCTTCCCTTTCCTTCTGAATACAGCAGGAATTTCACAGGCCTCCACAAAAACACGGAAAGTAAATCAGTCCATTTTCAGTGAGTCTGGGAATTAGAAAGACACTAATATTTTAGTGACAACTTTTCAAACAATTGGCTATAACCTGGTAGACTGCCTTCTATCACCATGATCTTGGTGGCCCATGATAGATTAATTTCCAGTGTCAATTTGAAATTCTTATCTCAGATCGTAAACTAAATGTTTTGGCGCTAGTAAGCCAATCCTGATTATACTTGTACCGTTCCCTTTTCTTTCCCAAGGGACGATCTCTTTTCCATTTCCCCTAAAGAACACCCCTCACTCTCCTAACTTCCACAAAATAGTTCTTTTCTGTTCTGGGGATCATTAGTTAATGGTCCGACCCTTCTTTCTGCCACACTTTCTGCATCTGTCCATCCATATTAATCATGCAGTTTATTGTCAAAGTTATGCTTCAGACATGAGAATGGTTTCATGAGCTATCTGGCATTTGAAAACTGTGTCAAGTGTTAGTCAACAGGATGATTTTCTTGTTTAGATTTATTGCCAATATGCCCTGAGCACCTGTGTCTTATAACCTAGAATAACATTCATGGAAAATAAAAAAAACCTGGGACTAAAAAACAGATTAGATCTCTTGAATTCCCAGAGCTGGGACATTATCATTCTTTTATTCAGTGCAGGACTCCCTTTTGAAGCAATGATTAGATATAGTTGGTCAAGGTTGTCTACTTTTGTAACGGTACCCTATGCTGTGCATCAGTCACAGGAAAACAGATCTCTAACAGAAGCTAAGCTCTAATTTACTTTCTTTGCTTCATTTAATTTTCCCTGATATTATTCCTATAAGGAAAAGATAAACAAGCTTTCCATTTATATTCTATATCATCTCAATTATAAGCAGTGTAAGGTCATCATCATGGCTTCAATTTTTAATCCGTATTATCATCTTCAATAGAGGTCTGGATTGGTGGAAGTTTTTCTGGCAGTCTTTCCTCATTCTCTCTTTTCCCCTTGTTCTAGTACTGATATTTAATTTTGGATCTTCTTAAAATATTTTAAACATATTTCCTTAAATATTCAAAGAACAATTGCAACATGTAACCTGAGTAGTTAGTACTTGTCACAGAACTCCCTATGGGAAAAATTTGCTTTGTAGATATTTAATATTTTCTGGCCAGAGGGATATTAAGTATCTTCTCTAATCAAAGAAATGTGGTAGGAATGCTATATTTGGTAATAAACACATACATATATATGTGTGTGTGTGTGTGTAATAGCAATTAGTGAAGAGAGAGAGAGACCGTGAATTTGAAAGAGAGTAGAGAGTAGGGAGGGGTACATGGAAGGGTTTGGAGGGAATTAAGGGACGGAAGAAAAGTTGCAATTAGAATCTCAAAAATAAAATTAAAAATAACAAAGAATGATAAGAGAGGTAACTGTGTAAATTTGTGCAAAGGACCTTTTGCATAATAAGTGCATGTAAAGGACATTTTTTGTAGGAATTTAACTAAATTTCATCCATCTTACAAACCCAATATGGTGTTTTTAAAATAAAACCATCCAAAGGTTCTGACTCTCTGTCTATCTGTTGTGTCAGTTTGTCTGTCTGTCTGTCTATCTATCTATCTATCTATCTATCTATCTATCTATGTACATGTATGCATACATGTATTATAAATGAATATGTTATTTAAGTTAAGCTTGGATGCCTTCAAATCATAGTTATTGACTAAATGTAGAGAGATATGTTTTCATCTGTTAAGTAAGAGTGAACATAATGAAGACTATTTTCTCACTGTCAGTCATTATATCTCAAGATGGAAATTCCTGGAAGGGTAACTGTAGAGGGAAATTATATAGGATAGAAATTATGTAGGATGAGGTAGTTTGTTTTTATAGGCAATTTCCTGTTCCTTGAATCGTGGACAGATTATCATAAACAGCACAAATGGTTACTAGCTTCAGTAGATAGAATGGTATAAGAGAATGGTCCCAGTTTTTGGCATAAGAGGAATTATATTATTTTTTGAGCTATTTTTACGTGGGGTCACTGTCTGATACTCTATGAGTGCAGTATTCTCAGCTGCAAAATCAAAATCAAACTATCTTGGAAGGCCATTTTAGAAATTAGAGATATCCTTACTCATGGTCTCCCTCCTTCTGCTCCTCATTTGGACCTTGGGAGCTCAG
>LOEQ01011445.1:50266-61506 GCA_001685075.1 Bramus lutescens
CTCCTACATCACACAAGTTCAAGGTAGGAACCTGGAGGCAGGAACCCAAACAAAAATCTATGAAGAAAGTTTCATACTTGCTTGCTGTGGCTTGATCTGACTGCTTTCTTTTATAATTCAAGACCACGTGCCAAGGGGTTGCACTGCAAAAAGTATGCTGGGTCCTCCCCCATCAACAATCAATCAAGAAAGTGCTCCACAAAGTGCTCACTGGCCTTTCTATTGGAGACAATTCCTTCTTTGAGGTTCTATTTACCAACATAGTTAAATTAGCAAAAACTGAGCAGTACGGCTACTGAGTCTGAAACTCCCGAAGTCTCGTAAAAGGATCGGTTTAATAAACCCTCTGGCTGGTGCTCAGGTATTACAACTACTGTTGCAATTATAAGAGATACCCTTTAAATACAATTTTATATTATCAGTTATGTAGTTGGATCTGCAAGGTGAACTGTTGAAATTGTTTTAGGTTAGTTATTAGACTGCGAATAGTACAAGGTCATATAAATGTGTGTGTGCCCTCTCCACAGAAAATCACATCTTGGAGGATGTGAACAAATGTGTGATTGCCCTCCAAGAGGGGGATGTGGATACACTGGACCGAACAGCTGGGGCCATACGGGGCCGGGCAGCCCGGGTCATTCACATCATCAATGCAGAGATGGAGAACTATGAAGCTGGGGTATACACTGAAAAGGTGCTAGAAGCCACAAAATTGCTTTCAGAAACAGGTAAGCATGGCTAGTATACCTGCCCCAAATGTCAATGCTGTGATTGATATTTATATCTGAACAGAGTAGTTACATTGTATTCTACAATCCTTGTTGGTTCTAATTTTCATGGATCATGAGAGGTATAAAAATATGAATGTTCTTTTTACTGAAGTTTGAATTTGAATAACAAAACTAAAACAATTCTATTACCTTCATGTATATATACCACTTTGTCATTTTCAAGTGTAATATTGTTTGATTCTTCCAAGGGTTTTATGAAATAAGCAGAGAAATTTTGACTTTTTTCCAAATTACAGCTGAGAAGTAGATGCTTGAACCTGCTAAGAGAGAGGAATGTGGTCGCAAAGCTAGAAAAAGGTTATATCTGATAGGAGGTTGGTGTGTGATATGAATTTCTAAAGCATATCGTCATTAATTTCTTGAGAGAATTGAACCTGATGCACTTGAGCTAACCAATGGGAATCAGAGAGTCGCTAAACAGCCGTTCTCTAAACACAGTTCCTAATGTTGTGATGACTCCCAACCATAACATTTTTTATTGTTACTTCATAACTGTAATTTTGCTACTGTTATGAATCATAATGTAAATATCTTATACCCAGGATACCTGGTATGTGACCCTCAAGGGTCGTGACCACAGGCTGAGGACCACTGCTTTGGGAAACTGGATGTGACACCCTCAGAGAGACTTGACAGTGCTGCTGAGATGGTTAGATTTGGCATGTCTACCCAGGTTTGAATGTTCTCATTCAGATCATGTTCTGTCCTCTGGGGTCTTGCTGCTTGCATAATGTGGCATGTGCAACTGGGTCCTAGAAACCTGGTTGGGAGTGACAGGAATTAAGATATTATATACAGCATGAATGAGGAGGCATGTTAGTCTCTGTTGTCAAAGTGTCTCTGTAGGGGGTCATGATCATGTAATCATCCCTGACTGAATTTGCAGTTGGTATTTTTCAAATGTGCTGTTTCTGTCTAAAGGTCAACCATGTATCTACATCCTCACTCAGAAAAGGGAAAGGTCTTGCCTTTACCTGAGCCTAACTTTAGAAGGTCTCACTGTTCCCAATGGTGACCTGGTCATGCTGGTGTCAGTAATCCACATTCACTCTGTACTTCATCCACTCTCCATAGAAAGGAACAGTTAACTTCTAGGGTCTTATACCTCTCTGGAGCACTGGACATGGGGCCAAGCATAGATCTGTTGGGCTGGGTAGAAGGTGTGAATGGGAAGGTTCAAGAAGGTGGTCTAAGATAGACCCTGGAGAAGGATGTCAGAGATCTGGCTGGGTGAGCACATTGAATACTGCACATAATGAGTATGGAGATGGTGACAATCAGGCTTCTTTTTAAAGTTCCATGAGAATTACATATATTGTATTTGATAATATCTACTACCCAAATGTTCCCAGATTTGCCCCCACTTACCTACCCAACTTTGTGTCTGAAAAACAAGAAAATGAAAAGAGAAACCCATCAATTTATGCTGCCCAAATATTATTGCATATGTGGTCTTCCAATGCAACATGAAATACTTACCAGGGGCTACACTCTTAGAGAAGACCGTCTCTCCGTCTTTCAGCAGTTAGCACTTTCTAATAACTTCACGACTAGGGTTGGGACTTTGTGTCCATCTCCCCTGTTTGTGTTAAGATTTGGTTTGGCTTCGGTTTGTACAAATTGTCATAACTGCTGTGAGCTCATGTATACATCTGCCCTTCTGTGTTCAGAAAATGACGTTCCTTACAGTTTCCACTCCCTCTGGCCCTTACACACTCTTTCCGTCCCCTTACCTTTCGGTGGATGTTTTGTTTAGATTTGGCCACTTTTTGTCATGAACTTATTAGATAATGTCCCGAAGGCAGATTTTATTTTGTGGGGAACATAGAAGGGAAGTAAGGTGACATTGAGGGGAAATACAGTGATGAGGAGAAGAGGTAAGGCAAATAGTGGGGAGAAAGGTGATATTGACAGTTGAAAGCAGGATGAGTTTCTAAATTGGGGAGATGGCGATGAAGACATTGCCACTTAAGAATTTAGAACTGAACTTCCATCCTCGGCACTCATGTTAAAAATCTGAATCCTCAGTAATACCACTTTTGGGTATATATACAAAGGATGCTCAATTGTGCCACAAGGACGTTTGCTCAGTTACGTTCATAGCAGCATTGTTTGTCATTGCCAGAACCTGGAAACAACCTAAATGCCCCTCAACCAAAGAATGGATTAGGAAAATATGATACAATAACACAGTGGAGAACTACACAGCGGAAACAATTAATGACAGCTTGTATTTTGCAGGAAAATGGATGGAGCTAGAAAACATCATTTTGAGTGAGGTAACCCAGACACANGTAATACCACTTTTGGGTATATATACAAAGGATGCTCAATTGTGCCACAAGGACGTTTGCTCAGTTACGTTCATAGCAGCATTGTTTGTCATTGCCAGAACCTGGAAACAACCTAAATGCCCCTCAACCAAAGAATGGATTAGGAAAATATGATACAATAACACAGTGGAGAACTACACAGCGGAAACAATTAATGACAGCTTGTATTTTGCAGGAAAATGGATGGAGCTAGAAAACATCATTTTGAGTGAGGTAACCCAGACACAGAAAGACAGTTATCACATGTACTCACTCATAAGTAATTTTAAACATAAATCAAAGAAAAACGGCCTACAAATCATAATCCCAGAGAACCTAGACAACAATGAGGACACTAAGAGAAACACACATGATCTAATCTACATGGGGAGTAGAAAAATACAAGATCTCCTGAGTAAATTGGGAGCATGGGGACCTTGTGGGAGGGTTGAAAAGGAGGGGAAAGGCAGGGAGGAGAGCAGAGAAAATTGTAGAGCTCAATAAAAATCAATAAAAAGTTAGGTACAGTAGTCCACATCCAGCCCAAAGGAAGTAGAGATAAGTGGATCATTGTGGCTTTTTGCTCAGCCAGCCTAGTGTAACTGGTGACCATGGGACTTATTAGCCAGCTAATATAGCCTAACTGGTGAGATTCAAGTTCAGTTAGAGACACTATTTCCCCAAACCAAAATGTATAGTGATTGAGGAAGACACCTGTTATCAACTTCTGGCTTCTACACACACTGCACAAGCGTACACATACACACATATGAGCTCTCTCTCTCTCATACACACACACATGCACACACATGCACACACACACACAGATACCAAGATGTCAGGTGTAGTTTTGTACTTTTTTGTCTTGACACATCTGCCTATTCTGGCTAGGATTTTGTGTGTTTTTGTTAGATTTGTGACTCTTAGTTAGAAGACCATTTGCAGCAGATACTCTTTTGGTCTGAACAAATGAATTTATCTTTGGGATTGGTGGAATTCTCTGTGCATCATAGGATGGTCAACAGAAACCCTGGCAGTCACCCTGTAGATGCTTGGAGCATCTCATTCCCTTACAATCCCAAATTCTGATAGCAAAAAAAGCCTGTGGACATTGCCAGGTATCCTGGGGTGGGGCAAGGTTAGGCAAAACAATATTAATTATGAGCCACTACCTAAAGGTAGAGAAGTATTCCCTAACAGAGACAGATATGAGTGGGGTAAAATTAAATCTCTCACTGTAGACACAGGGTATGAACAATGTTGAGACATGGCGTATGTGAGAGAGGTTTTATGAATGGACAAAGTTTTCAGATCTTGACAAAAACAGATATGGATAGATGAAGTGTTCACAAGTGTGGACAAGTCCAAAAATACAGTGAATGAATGCAGGGCCACTAGGGTGTAGGAAACTCCCACTGGGCTACCTGACTGCTTTCTCTAAGTTCCTAGGAAACTGAGAGGTCCCAGCAAGTGGCAGAACCATCTGAAGTTGATTTTCCATGAATTATTTCCCTTCCTCAGCATTGCCAGTGCTTTGGCTTAAGAGTAATTTCTGTCTTGTTATGAACCCTGAGTTAAATTTAAGAAAATAATTTTGTGGATTACTAGTATGATAAAATTGTAGGGCTTCATTACATTGAAATTCACCTGTTTCTGATAAAACTAATCTAGGTTGATGAAAACACAATAAAATAGTTCAGCAGCAGGCCCATTAAATACTTACATGGCCTATTTCCTGGGCCGTTCAATAAAACCTGAATTATAACAAATTGTCAACAGCCTGGTAGCGAGTACATGATTGGCCAGACTTATCTCCTGGGTTCTCATTTCCAGAGGCAGTTTGCTGAAGGAGGTACCGAGGCCAGAAGTGCCCCAAAGATAGCAGATTTAGCTATAAGCAAAGTAGCCACTTCCACACTGATCAGATTATATTAAAATGTTACTTTTGTGAAATTGACAGCTGGTGGAAGCTTATGAGAACGTGTAGGGAACATGTATGTGATAGGGTTGAGATAGTTTTGGCAGTCTGAGTGATGTTTCTTGTTCGGAGGGGGTATGAGAGACAGACAGAGACAGAAACAGAGACATAGAGGCACAGAGATACAGAGACACAAAAAGACAGAGATACCAAGAGACACACTGAGAGAAACAGAGACAAAGAGGGACAAAGGAAATACTGATTGAGACAATGTTTAATTTTTAATTTTAGGTATCCATCCCAGGGCATGTGCACAATGGCAAATGCCATATGACTGATCTACTTTAGTTTCTCTAATACCCGCAGACAGTAAATTATCATTCTATCTTAATAATATTGGATGAAGAGTTAAAAATTCTATTATTTTTGAGAATATATGGGTTAAAATGATAGCAGAATAAAATTCCTTTTCTTACAACCTAAAGTTAAATAGTAGAAGGAGGAAATAGAACAAGAAAGGGCAGAGGAGAAGGAGGCAAGAGAAGATAATGGGGTGAATATGATCAAAATATACTATGGGAACGTATGAAAATGCTATCTTACTCAATATTATGTATTATTAATACATGCTTAAACTTACAAAATTGTTAAGATTTTTGGCACAATCCTATATGCTTTTCACAGAAAATGTAAAGAGCCCAGCAAATAACACCCAAACTAGTAATAACATTGAAGGATCTATTCATTTGGACCAGTTAAGTTAGTAGAATATATTTAGGGTGGGGCTCATAAAAACTCAAGCATCTCGATGTTGCCTATTGACTTCAACTGTAAACAAATTTGTTAATGCCCCCAGGACTGTGATTTTTTTGTGTTTCCTATTTTATCATTTTGGTGTGGTCAATTTTGCTTAGCTTGTTGTAAGTTCAGTGTTGTTCATGCCTTCTGAGTGCAGTCACCCTGAACAATCTTTGCTACATTTTTTTTCTGTTTAAACCTTCTTTCCCTCCTGGATGGGAGTTTCATCATTCTCACAGCAAAACACATCCACACATCTCCCACTATTGTCCCTGCAATGTTCTGTGTTTCCTCCTCCTCATCAACATCTGCTTATTGAAAATATCCTTTAATATCTAACTCTAGTCTCAGCTGGATATAACAAAGAACATCATCAGTGAGTGCCCTCATATTAAATATGTGCTCATCAGGGTACAGGGCACACTTTGACCAAATTCAGTTCTGAGGGGCAGGTCCTTCCATGTGCACCTACTGCTTGTGATGGGCTTATCATATAACTACTAGTATATATCTGTATCTATGGTTCTATATAATGTAGAAATGTAAATATATATGAATGTAAGTATGCACACAAATGCATTCAATGTGTACACACATGTATATTATGAGGATTTTGAATTTCTTTTGTGTGGAAGAGAACATAATCTGCCAGAACCTCTAGACTCAGAGCTCCAAATTTCCAGATGTAGATTTTGCTTCCTTTCACTTTCTGTATAACAATGGAAAGTAATCTTATTGGCTTTTTAGAGACGTTTAGTGAGATTATGTTTTATGATTGTACTGTATTGGGTGACTTGCCTTATCCCTGTGGCTGGATTTTCAGTAGGAGAAAGCACAAAAACAAGTCAATTTCAGAATAAGTTGGCAGGGGTAGCTTCTAGAAAAGGCTGAAATACTTGGGAACACCATTAAAATATGAGTCAATTATCCATAGGTGACCTTGAAATTAGGTTATGAAAGTAATGGATTTTAACAGAAGCTTTTATGACTGAGATTGCTCAGCCTGGACATCCTAATATATTTTAAATGCATTTTAATGTAACCCTTAGTATTGGTGAAAAGCATTTTATTCCCTCCTGAAAGGTCAAAACGATGGTGATGTGAAGTAAATGTGTTACGTGAAGGTAGCTTTAGTATTTGTGATGGTGACAAGTCAGAAATATGGAAAGAAAAAGAAAGTTCAATCACTTGATAATTCTTAAGGGGGCAATGTGTGGTTTGTGTTGGTACCATTTCCGTATAACAGATGCTCTTAAGTTTTACATACTGCAGATATTTGATTGATGGTGTTTTTTGGCATTTAAAAGGATATTTTGTGAACATATGTACATAAGAATGCATACATTACAGCACATTGATGTAGGTCGGAGGTTTCCTTGCAGGAGTTGATTCTGTCTTTCCACCATGTGCGTCCTGGGGCATAACAGTTTCTGTCAGCCTGACACAGACCTAGATATGCCTGGGAATATGTAATGTCAATTGAGGAATTGCTTCCATTACTTTGGCCTGTGGGCATATTTGTGAGAATATTTTCTTGAGAGTTGATTGATGTTAAAGGGTTCAACCCATGATACTATTCTTGGGCAGATAAGTGAGCAAGGGGTACATAAAAAAGCTAGCTGAACAAGCTAGGAGAAGCAGGTTAGTAAGAGATATTCTTTCATGGTTTCAACTTGAGCTGCTGCCTTGGATTACCTCGATGATGAACTATAAAATGGAAGATAAAAAAACAAAATTCCTTTGTCCTTAAGTTGCTTTTGGTCATAGTGTTTATCATTGTAAGAAGAAGTTAGACTAGAGTATAGGACTGAATTGTCCGGTTGGCGGCAATGACTTGCTAAACTATCTCACTGGTCTGTTGTTTTTTAATCTGAAAAATTCATATTTATCACATTATCTTAAAGATAAATATTGGATTCATTTTGTATATATACCTAATTATTTTTATATGTATGTGTGTTTGTTTGAGTGTATGTATATGTGCTGTGTGTATGTAGAAACTTTCAGAGGCCAGAAGAAGTATCAGATCCCCTGGAATGAGAGTTACAGATGGTCATGAGCCATCTTGTGGGTGCAGAGAACTGATTCTGGATCCCCTGCAAGAATAATAAATCCTTTTAACTATTTTGTCACCTCTCTAGTCTTGGAATGTGGGATCTCTAATGCAGAGAGCAAACTTATTTATGGTACCACTGGCTCCCAGCATTCCATTCTCTCCTTCAGGACAGAAGGCTTAAAATAGGTGACTTCTGTGTTTAGAAAGAAAATCTCTACCATAGGTGAGATACTCTGTAATTGTGAAGCCAAGAGCTTTCATAGTGGTCTGTTTACAGAAGCTCCCTTCTCTCCTTAGGAAGGGGTAAAATCTTTGACCTTCAGTTCAACAAATTCCTTCCAGGTAAGAAGATTATTAAGATTCTTCCTGGTAGAATTCTCTATCTTAGCATTCAGCATCCCCTTTGTAGTATTTTTAAATGTATATCTCTTGGAAAAACAGAGTACTATACCTCTGTCCAGGTTATAGAGGTATCTGAGGAGAATGCTGTCAACTTATTCTTTGAGCCGGGTTACAGATAATTTTTGCCTAGAAATACCTTACTGCCAAAACATGCAAACATTTCTCTCTATACTGGTTTGGTCATTAACTCTAAGTTCTTCTATGCTTCATGAACAACCAGCACAGAGGTAGAAGAGTTGCCCAAGAAAATATAACTTAAGAAGGAAAAGTACAATACACAAATATACCTCACAACAAGGTCCGGGACATGGGCATGGGGATAGGTTAGTATGAATCAGGAAGGCATACACAGTTGTACATTCCTGTGCTATTCATTCAGAGCTGACTGTGAGCACTTTACTGGTACTTAGGAACTAAAGAAACACCAAAAGACAAGGTGTTAATCTCTAGATCTGCACGAACCACAGTGTAGACTCAGAGCCCTGGAGTTGCAGGGCATGCTGTTTTCACCACTTCAAAGGGACCCATGACCAAGGTCGTTGGTGACGGCCATGGACTAGGAGAGGGGCCTGAGACAGTTGTCAAACACAGGATTTGGTAGCTAGGATGTATTTATTCATAAACTGAGACAGTGGTATTTCACAGTACCCACAGTCCCTTAAGAGGGAAGTCACTACGACAGTAACAGGTGTTTGGAAGAGAGAGGAAGGAAATCATGTTGCAAGCTACTCATTTGGGAGTCACTGTGTTGCTGGAGACCTTGCGAAATAGTTTTGATTAGGAAAGCTGGAAAGCTGTAAATGTACCTGTAGGGCCTGAGATAGTTCATGTGCCAGGGAAATGCTATTTGTTATGCTCAAATAACATGCCTGTCTGGTTTCCCTTTCTGTTTCACTTACTTTTTATATTGCTGTTGTTCTCCTTGCCTGTGAAGTTCTAACCCACTAACCACATCATCCGATTCTACTTCTGCTTGTCCCTATATTGATAACTAGCATCAGTCATTTATTTGGCTCCTTTATAATGGCTGGCAGCTCCATTTACCCATTTGTTTATCTCTATCATAAAGTATATGCTTGTTTTTCCTGTTTGCTCTCTGTCCTCTGCACATCTTTCTACCTGTGTACATGTATTGATTTTAATCAAGTTTTAACCCCTTGAGATTTAAATCCATCTGTTCATTTACTGTAGGTTTGTGGGAGCTGAATCTCAAAATTGTTTATTGATATAAATGAAAACCATAGTAATGTAATACTTCCTATGAGAAATTTCTATATTTTTTTTAAAATTATGTATTTAATGATCAAAATCAGAATCTTTAAAATCATGTGTAAGAAATTCTCAGCAAATGTTTCGCTGCATCTTAATGCAATGTAAGTATTTAAACCTCACAGATGCCAAATTAAACTTTGTTTATCAAGCTAGGCTTTGACAAACACTGTAAGCTAAATAAGGCTTCGCATTCAACTCTTTATTCCTTCCTCAAGGTTCAGAATTAAATGTGCCATCCTTCCTCCTGGAGTTATAAACCATTTGTGATTATTTTTGAAATGCTTATTTTAAACTACACGAAAACCTTCCAAGCAAGCAGTTTCTTTCCTTGGGGAAAGGAATTTGTGTCTAGACAAGAGCAGATGGATACGCCCTGATTCTCTCAGGGTAGTCATCGTGAATGGAATTTAGAATTACTTTTTTTGTGTGTGGTTTCCTTCTTCTAGGCAGTCCTTTTTCATCTTTTATCAAACAATCCAGCTCATGGGTTATGTATGGCCTTCTGGAACTCAGATTTAGTTTTGATGTTTGAAATGTACATTATAATTTTCTAAACATGAATGTAGGAAAATGGTAGCCTTTAGGAACTCCCACTGAGAGAGCAGATGACAGACACTGATGAAAGAAAGCCCAAGGAGGACTGGATGGAAGTAAGACTGGCTTGACTGGTGATTGTGGTTATTTGGAGAGGTACAAATAGTTGATGAGTATTCATGAAGGAATAAGGAATCAACTGAACTGGGTCACTTTGACCCTGTTCCTGAAATCTGATATTAGGAGCCTTCCAGAGAGACACAGAGAGTGAGACAGGCTCTCTCTCTCTCTCTCTCTCTCTCTCTCTCTCTCTCGAGAGAGAGAGAGAAGCGATTCCATAGTTCCATAGTCATACCAAGAGCGCCACTGGTGTTAACAGAAGAATTCTGTTATTTTTTATTTATGAATTTAAGTATTTATTTATTTTTAATTTTGAGAAAGTTCTCCCTGTGTAGCCTTGGCTTGCCTGGAACTCTCCTATACAGACAAGGATGGCTTTGAACTCAGAGATTTACCTTCCTCTTCCTCTGGAGTGCTAGGATTAAAGGTGTGTGCCATCCCTAGCAGGAAAGTACCCAGTTTAGGCAAAGCACTTCAGCTGTATTTCTACATTGCCTCTACCAAATTTAAAAAACATTTTAAAATAGTCAAAAATTAAATTCCAGCAATTAGAATATAGTATATATTTGAAACACTATAAATTGGAGATAGGAGGGAAATAGCTTTATTACAGTCTCAGATCTAATGGGGATGTTTTCTTAGAAACATTATTTCATTTGATCAGAAGAAACTGAATCCCTTTTGGTGTCTTGTAAGCCATCATCTTTTTTCAGAAGTAAATACTGAAACATTCTTTCTCTCATGGCTCTAATAAGTCCAGGACCAAATTTAATATTTTGTATGGTCCTTGGCAATCAAGATAAGAAGGATAGCAAAGAGGGAAAGGTTGTGTGAAGTTGGAGGTAGACTTACAAGAAATTCCTTCTTAAAAGGGGGTATCTACAGGATAACACTTGCCTGAGAGAAGAGAGAGGAGCATAAGAGAGACAGCTTACTTGGCAAAATAAATTATGTGAGCCCCCAGGTTTCAAATTCTTCATTCACTGGTGTGCTCTTTACAGTTCATGTCATTATCATTCACCAAGGCAGCTTTTTTT
>LOEQ01011446.1:23399-42842 GCA_001685075.1 Bramus lutescens
AATGTAAAGTGGTGTCACCCACCTTTAATCCCACTACTCAGGAGGCAGAGGCAGGTGGGTCTGTCTCTGTGAGGCCAGCCTGGTCTACAATGAGAGTTCTCTAGGACAGTTAGGATTGTCTCAAAAACAAACAAAATAATGACAAAAGTATAAGAAATTCCTTTAAATAATTAAATAGAATCACTTTATGATCCTGCAATTCTACTTCAAGGTATAAACTAAAAGACATGAGGGCCAGTTAAGCCAAAGGACCTGGTTGGCTCAGGTTCAAGATTCCACTATAATACTAGTCCATGAGAAGAAGATCTACTTCTTTGTCATATACTAATAATATAATCCATTAAATTTTACTCTGATGAATCTTGAACATACAATTCATATTTGTATGCCTAATTCTAAAAAGAAACCAATCAAATTAAATACATCTAATATGTCCACAACAACACCAGAAAGAATGGAAAAGGAAATCAGAAATGTTTAGCCTAAATAAGTTGTCTGGTGGTGGAGAAACGGCAAAGACAACAGGATAGCAACAGAATAAGGAGTGATCGGTATCATAGACTTATGAGTTAGATATCTGCCTGCTTCTCCTTATTAATAGTATCACTTGAAATAAATTACTTAACTTCTTGGTTTCACCTGTAAAATGGAAATAAAAGTAGGATCTTGCTAAAAATAACTATAAGTAGTACTAAAAACATTTAAAATAGTACAAGGCACAGAATAAGAATAAATGTAAATGTTTTTGCTTTTTACTAATCAATTTTCAAGTATTCAAATGTCTGAGGAGTATTGTGCGGCTGTGAGAAAGTTCCAAGTAAACGGAGGGAGACAAACTGCTGCTTATGCTTTTAAGTTTGATAAACAAAAATAAACAGTTTCACTAAGGTTATATACCCCCTTTCTGATTCCCTTGCTCAGCCTCCTATACTATACAAGTAAAAGTACACTAATAGTATTTAAAGATACGAATTCTAGTCCTGGCATAAGCAGCAATGTGATCTAGAATAAGTCATATGAAGAAGTCAAAGAGAACAGTTTAGTTGTTGTTATCAAAGTTTCAAGACATGTTTTATTAACACAAACTTAACTGTCTCCCAAATAATGAAGACTTAAATTTGTTCTTTAAAATGTAGATTGCTAAATTAGAAATTTTAGTTAGAAGTTGTTCAAAATATGTTTTAAAATCTCTTGTTTTTGAAGCCAAATGTTAACCTGATCTTTTCTGTTGGTAGTTTTGAGACAGAGTTTCACTGTGTAGTCTTGGCTATCCTAGAAATTGCTAGAGATCCATCTGCTTCTGCCTTCTAAATGCTGGAACTAAAAGGCATGTGGCACCATGCCTGGCTCTTGTCTTTTCAATTTAGAGTTACCTATGTGTGTGATTATAACTGAGCAAGATTTTACGGAGAAAGACAATGGGAAGTATGGCGAGCAGTGTTGATTGTAGAACCTGACCGCCTAGATTCCACAATAGCTTGCTTGCTGAGAAAATGGACTGATTTTCAGAAGGAAACTAAAGACAAAGCTTATCTGTGATTATACAGCATCTACTGTTTCACAGACTACGAACAATGATAATGACAGATTTATGACCTCACTGAAGGATGACAAAAGTCCTGAGGCATCATTAAGCAGTAAGACTGAACAATGTTGGGTGATTCCAATATTATAAATTGCATCTATGAAAAAGCAGAAACCAACTATGGGGAACTTATTCTGGAAAACATATTTTACAAAACTGCCCCACTTTCAAATATGGTATCTCATTTTGCTGACTACCAAAACAGTGTGCTTTCTCTTTTTAATGATCCCTTTTTTAAATTCGGGCAATATTTAAGTTTATAGGGGACATCTCTCTCAGTTTTGACATTTTCCAAATAAAACTAATCTATGTAGACTGTAACAAGTGAAAGAAAACAAAACTATAAAACCAACAAAAAAGAGCAAAGCTAATTTTTCCAATATGTCTTTAATTCTGCTCTTTAAAACAACCAAACTACTACTATAAAACATTTTTATAAATTTTCCCTCAAAATTGCTATAAAAAGATACTAAAAACTTACCTCCAAGTATATTGATGGTGGATTATGTTCCCCACCAAATTTGTCCAATAGGGCCTCTATATGTTCCTGTGTCAATTTAATCATTTGCTTGATATTCCAAACCTAAAAAAAATAAAGGAATTTAAATATCAATTAGCACACAAATTAGAAATATTTTAATGGAGAAAAATAGAACATAGTAACTATTACTATTCTCAAGATTTTAGAGAGTTTAGAGGGGTTTTATGATTATTAATGACTACCTTAACCCTTTTTTCTATACTAGTAATATATCCCCACATATGAGAGATTCAAACAATACCTGCATAGTCAGATTAAACAATTAAAATTGGACATTACTATATTAGGTAAAGAAGTCAGAAACAGAAATACAAATACCATACTTTCTATACTGCGGAACCTATATTTAAAATTCTACACACATATACGTACATATACAAACAGAATAACTCACAAAAATCTACTTTCATCTTCCCCCCAAATTGAGGTCGTCCAGAAAGCAAATGCTTCTTAGGGTTTGTTAGTGTGATGGTTAATCTTTAGTATGAGCTTGACTAGATTTTTATTTTATTTTATTTTTTTTATAAAAGAATATATTGTGCACCATCACATAAGGTCTGGAGAATTTAGCCAAAATCAACTGTCTTACAATGTGCAAGCTGAACTGTTCTAAGATGAGAATAAATGAAAGGTCAGGGTTCAAGGAGTCACTGAAATAGGGATTTCAGAATCACCTAGGAGACACACCTCTACAAGTGTCTGTAAGGGCATTTCCAAAGAACTTTAATGAAGAAAGAAAGACCTACTCTGAATATGGGCTGTGTCATTCCATGACAAACTGAATTGAAAAGAGGGAGCAAACTGAGCACTAGCATTCATTTCTCTCTTTGCTTCCTACAGATGCAACATGACTCATGCTCCTGATGCCTTGTCTTCCTGTAACCATGTCATCCCAATGATGGAGCCTTCTTTTAAAAACTATAAGCCAGAGAAAAGTTACCTTCCTTAAGTTACTTTGATCCAGGATTTTGTCACATCAGCGAGGAAAATAAGGGAACAGCAAGGGAATACTTTCATGTTCCCTTTTAACTCAAGGAAAGGACAAATACATAAAACCCAAGCAAATGTCGTCTATGGAGGCAATATTATTTTTTAGATACCTTCTACATCAATACATGAATTTTTATTTCTTTTCAATATTCGTATAAATATTCAATTAATGACTTAAAATCTTTTAATTACATTGATGCATGGCAAACTTCCATAAATGAACAAAGACTAAAATTAAAAATACAAATAAACTGGGCCGGTGAGATGGCTCAGTGGTTAAGAGCACTGACTGCTCCTCCAGAGGGCCCAGGTTCAATTCCCAGCACCCACATGGCAGCTCGCAGCTGTCTGTAATTCCAGTTCCAGAGAATCTGACATCGTTATACCAATGCACATGAAATAAAGTTAAAAAAAATACAAATAAATGTTGTTGTCATTGAAGGTCTGGTAGACACAGGTGCAGATGTAACAATAATTTTACCAGAATCTTGTCATCAAAATTGGCCTCTTCAGGAAGTAAATATTTGGCTTTTAAGGACTGGAACTTTATCTCAGGTAAAACAGAGCAAGAGATGGGCTAAATGCATAGGGCCAGAAGGACAGAGAGGAAAATTAAAGCCATATGGAACTAACTTAGCAATGAAATTTGTAGGGGCAATGGAATACTCAGATTAACATCCCCCTATAGTGGTATATTATTTGTGTTTTAATAAATAAAGCTTGCATGAAGATAAGTGCAAAGCAGCCACATTAGTCAACCATACAGGCCAGGAATTGGAGCCACACTAGTCAGCCATACAGGCCAGGTGGTGGTGGTGCACACCTTTAATCCCAGCACTAGAGATGAATATAAAACAGAATGAGACAGGTCTCACTCTCAGTCTCAAACTGAGGATTCATGGAGGCAAGATCACCCATTTTCAGTTTGAGGTAGAGGTAAGAGTCAGCGGTTGGTTGCTTTGCTTTTCTGATCTTCAAGCTGAACCCCAATATTTGTTTCTGGGTTTTTATTATCTCATGCTACAATTGGCACCCAACATTTAGGGCAAAAATTCACACAAAAAAGTCATTTGCCTGTGTAGCTTTACAGCCACTGGAATAGGTTGGAGTTACACATAGCTGGAGTCACTGCCCTACTGGCTACATTTTTCTTTTTTCTCTCCTGGCGGGCTCTCCTTGAACCCCCTTCTTGGGCTGCTGCCAAACTAGGTAGCTGCCTTGGAATCCAGTCAGGCTTTTACTTNTTTTTTTTTTTTTTAAACAGCAATGAGCCTTAAATTCTCATCAACATTGTCAGCAGATTTGGTATGACAACTGGGACTTTATAAAGAGAGGAAATAGTTAAAAGAGAGAGTTCTGTTTGTGTTTTTGTTTCTTTTCTTTTTTACCACATTAAGAAATGGGAAACACCATTACATTGCAGGGATTTGTGTTTCTGTATGATATGATGGACAGTTTGAAAATGGAACGATTAAATGAGAGGATAACTAATTTAGATGGGATTTATGTAATCTCAATTGTAAACATTATCAGCATTATCATTTCTGTTGTATAACTAAAAAAGTTGGTTAATCTGAGGGCTAAGATACAGGCCTTAGAAAAACCTAATAAAACAGATCACAGAGATATTCAAATCCAGATAGAGGAGTTCAATGGAGAACCAATAATTTTAGCATTGCATTATAAGAATATAGAGGAACAGCCTAAGGTTTTCAACCAACCAACCTCAATATCTCTAGTAATCATACAGGAATTGCTAAATGAGTAAGAACTGAATGGGCTCCTGTGCCAATGTTAGGTTTAAGGAGATTCAAGGAAGCAACAGCCTCATATCTTTTGTAAAACAAATGTTACTCTCCTGGTCGGTTTGTAAAAGAATTATCCCTAATGACTGGATAGAGTTGGTTAAAGCTGTTTTAGAGCCTGGCCCATAATTAAAACTAATTCAGAGAAGAGGTTAAAACTATTGAATAATGTGGTAAGGCTAGAGGTATGGAAATCTCACAAGATCAACTTCTTGGAGAATGAGATTATGCTACTGTAGAAATGCAATCTTTATATAATGGTGACATCCTGGCTTTATGCTGTGCATAAATACCTGGACATAAAATACCTAATGCCCCTTGTAAGAAACTATACTGCTCTGGATAATAAAACTGCTAGAGAAGAGTGAACAAAAAATTCAGGAGAAAAGATAAAGCGAGCATTTTGGCAAACTTCTATAAATAAACAAAGACCAAAATTAAAAATATGAATTTCACAAGAATCTTGGCATCCAAATTGGCCTCTTCAGGATGTAAATGTTCAGGTTTTAGAGATCTTAACTTTATCTTAAGTAAAGCAGAGCATGAGATGGATTGGACATATAGGGCCAGAAGGACAGAGAGCAATATTAAACAATATGTGGCTAACATAGCAATGAACTTGGGGCATGATTTGTTACAGAATGGAATATTCAGCATAACATTCCCTCAATCTTAGAAACAAGCCATAAATTAACATATGTTTCTGTTGTGGGACAATGGTCTTTTATCCTGTCACTTGTATTGTTTTTAATAACACTGATTGGCCAGTATCCAGGCAGAAAGTATAGGCGGGATGACCAGACAGGAAATAGAAGAAGAGTGACAGAACAGGAGAATGCTGGAAAGAGGAAAGAGTCAGTCTGTAGTCATCACCCAGACACACAGGAAGCAAGATATGACTGCCTCGCCGAAAAATGTACCAAGCCACTTGGTTAACACAGACAAGAATTATGGGCTAATATAAGTTATAAGAGTTAATAAGAAGCCTACACTAATAGGCCAATTAATTTATAATTAATGTAGGCCTCTGTGTGTTTATTTGGGACTAAATGGCTGCTGGACCAGGCGGGACAGAAGCCTTGGTCAATATGTTTCTGAGAAAAATATTAGAAGGTTTTATGAAGAAGAGTCACTGACCATTCAGGTTGTACGAGAACAGGCACAGCAGGTGCTGATCTTCCAATGTCATCAACAGCCCTACCTTTAAAATGTTTGATAAACTTGTATGGGCTGTTCAATGGCCTTGAACAACAGAGAAACTAAGCTGGGTGGTGGTGGCACTGTGCCTTTAATCCTAGCACTCAGGAGGCAGAGGCAGGTGGATCTCTTTAAGTTCAAGGTTTGAGACCAGTGTGAGCTACAGAGTGAGCTCTAGGAGAGTCTTCAAATCTACACAGAGAAACTGTCTTGAAAAACAAAAATAAACAACAACAAAACAATAGAGAGTCTGCAGGCTTTAGAACAGCTGGTACAGGAGGAATTAGATGCATAGCATATTGAAGAATCAACCGGCACTTGGAATTCTCCTGCATTTGTTGTTAATAAGAAATCTGGAAAATAGAGAATGGTAACAGATCCAAGAGCTGTTAATAAGGTGATTCAGTCAATGGGCTCTCTACTGTCTGGAATCTAAAGGATGGCCTCTTATACTTACTGAGTTTTTCTTCAGTATACCTTTACAAGAAAAAGAAAAATTCGCCTTCACAATGCCTACTTATGATTCTCAGCCTATTAAAAGATATCAATGGATGATTCTCCCACAGAAAATGTTAAATAGCCCCATCCTGTGCCAATATTTTATAAGTCAGCCATTGAAAATGGTATGTAAGTGATTTCCTCAATGTATAGTTTACCACTTCATTTCCTATCAGATTCAAATGTAGATAATTTAGGAAAAAATGTTTGAAGAAAAGAAAATTGTGCCTTGTTGGGGATTACAAAATGCTCCTAAAAAATACAAGAGGAGATTCTATTACTCATTCAGGCTATAAAATAGGTCTACAAAAAAATTAGACCTCCAAAAGTTGCAAAATAGGAGATATCGATTGCAGACTCTTTTTCTGTTTTGATATTTATTGAGCTCTACATTTTTCTCTGTTCCCCTCCCTGTTTCTCCTCTCCCCCCTTAACCCTCCCCCAAGGTCCCCATGCTCCCAATTTACTCAGGATATCTTGTCTTTTTCTACTTTCTACTTCCCATGTAGATTAGATCTGTGTAAGTATCTCTTACTGTCCTTATTGTTGTCTAAGTTCTCTGGGATTGTGGTTTGTAGGCTNTTATTAATTGTTTCTCTCAGTGTCTGTGCTGCTGGGGTTCTATTTAGGAAGTGGTTCCCTGGGCCAATGCATTCATTCAAGTGTACTTCCCAGATTGCAGACTATTAATGACTTCCAAAGATTGCTAGGAGACATTTCCCATCTACAGCACACTGTTGGGATAGGTCTTGATGACCTGATTAATGTAAGGAAAACCTTAGATGTTGACAAGAACTTAAACAGTACCAGGGAATTATCAGCTGAAACTGAGAAAGAAATGGCTTTGATTGAAGAAAAATTACAGAAGGCACATGCATATTGTGTGGATCTGAATCTTAACTGCATTCTGGTCATATTACCTTCCAAACATTCCCCTACAGAAATTTTAATGCAAAGGAAAGATATTATCTTAGAATGGATCTAATCTCAGCACTAGAGAGGAATATTAGATGGGAGGAGCCAGGTCTTAGTCTCAAACTGAGGATTCATAGAGGCAGAATCACCCATTTTCAGTTTGAGGTAGAGGTAAAAGTCAGTGGCTGGCTGCTTTGCTTTTCTGATCTTCAGGTTGAACTCCAGTATCAGTCTCTGGGTCTTTATTATTTGTGCGACAATCTTCTTGTTCCCCAATTCATAAATTTTTAATAACATTGCTAATTTCTACAATCTACAAATTTCAATGGTTTAATGGGCACAGATAATTTTCTAAGAAATTTTAGGTTAGGCAGATCCTTGAGACTTGCTGGTCAAATCAGCCTAGTGTGTAACTGCAGAGCAACAAATCCCAGTAAGAGACCTTGTTTCAAAAAACCAAGGTAGGACCAACAATATAGCTCAGTGAGTAAAATCACCTGTGGCTCAAGCCTAATATCTTTACCCTCATGAGGAGGGTACAAGGTCCTCGGGCTCACAGATAACATGAGGGAAACCAGTAACATTGAATAAACATACAGGCTTTTCTCTTCAATGGAAGGAATTTATACCCATTTCTGCTCAGAAAGCTGGAAATGAATATAGTTAATAAATAACTCAGTGATCTTTGCTACCTGTAGAGTCAGGCCTCGCCTGAATCCCCAGGACTATTATTCTTTCCTGACTCCTGAGCATTGTTTCTGTCATTAGAACCCATTTTTATGAAAGAGGTCACAGGTACTTTGAAAAGACATGTTCCTTGCAATAGGGTTTCAATAGAGTCACGCCCTAAACTTTATTGTGATAACTGTCACCAGAAAATGTTTTCCAAGTTGTATTGTGTTTAAATATGTCTAAAACAAGAGTCAAACTCTAGGAGTTTGAACCAACACTGATTTACTAAGTTGTGTTGAACTTGATTTCCTTCTTGCCTCACTTGGATTATTATTCTGCAGGGACCGCCAAACCCTCAATCTCTGGATCATACAGTGCAAGAAGCGAAACCACTTCTGAGAGTTGTCCTTTGACCTCCATGCACGAGGACTATGATACATGCTCAACTGTACTTATACACATGTGTCACTTACACACACAAATAATAAAATTATTTTTTAAAAAGAACATGTGAAAAGGCTCAACAGGTAAGAGCACTTTCCAACAAGCCTGACAACCTGACTTCAATTCCCAGTATTTTATGGTGGAAAGAGAAAACTACATTCTGTAAATGTCCAGTGGCGATATTTTGTTTGTGTTTTAACAAATAATGCTTGCCCAAAAATCAGAGTGCAGAGGCCAGGCGGTGGTGGCACACACCTTTAATCCTAGGTTTTGGGAAACAGAATTAAACAGATCTCTGTGAGTTCAAGGCCCACCCTGGGCTACACTAGATTGAACCAGTCTCAAAGAGAAACAAAGCCAGGCTGTGTTGGCCCACACCTTTAGTCCTAGCACCAGGGAAGTAGAAATGGGGAAATGATGTGGCTGGGCAGAGAGGAATATAAGGCGGAAAGAGACAGGAGCTCAGTCTGAGGCAGTTAGTCTCTGGATGCAGTCGGTCTGATGACGCAGTTTGAAGAGGCAGCAGAGGACAGGATTGCCCCTTTTGGTCGGAGAATTTGGTAGAGGTCTCTTTGAGAGGATTTGGTATAGTCTCTCTAGTGGCTGGCTGCACTGCTTCTCTGATCTCCCAGCTCTCACCCCTAATATCTGACTCTGGTTTCTTTTTATTAAGAACAATTAGAATTAGTGCTCCATGGTTCTTTGACCACCATACACTCACCATAACATGCTCATGCCGCTCTCCACAACCACCACATACACAATAAATAAATGTAAGGTAAAAAATATACAACTGGGGTGACGATAATCATGACTGCACTCATTTGGAAGAGTCTACAATCAGACTCCCATTTTGAAAAGAGGCCTAGACTTATAGAACTGCAAAGAATTCTACTATAATCAACTTAGTCTTTTACTCACAAATACTATGAGCAACACTCAGAAGATACTGAAAATCCAACAAGCCAAAAAAAAATACAATAACTTTAAGACTCAACAATCTCCAACAAGTTGGGGGATAAGAAAAAGAGGTTTGAGTGGTGTAGAGTAAAAATGTATGCTTAGGGGTTTAATGTATTTTTGAAATAATATTTTACAGGGAGCATTTCATGGTATATGAATGTTTTACAGCTATAATGTTATTATATTCAACAGAAAAATAGCACCTTGGGGCTAGAAAGATGGCTCAGTGGTTATGAATACTTGCTATTCTTGCAGAGGACCCAGGTTCAGTTCCCAGCACCCACATAGTAGCTCACAACCATCCACAGACATATACATAGTGCATCTAAATACATGCAAGGAAATTACTCATATACATAAAATAAAATTTAAAGAAAGCAGTATCTGGCTCTGTTACAGAAATTCTGTCACTGCTCCACTAGCCAACTGGTTAGGCCCAAAGGGCGGAGTTGTATTGAAGAGTATGTGACCTGAATAAAATGCCAGACCACAGGTTGCACACTTTCTTGGACGGTGGCCAGACTGGCAGCAAGCCATCAGAGTAATCATGGCAGTGTTGTCTTGGTTCAGGGTCCCCATCCCCATGGGGAATGAGGAGGCAGTGATGGCAGCAGCTGAGAGCTGGACCCCCAGCAGGAACAGCAGAGCTTCTGGTGATAAAGTCCGGATTCCTCATTCTATCTTGTAATTACTGTGCATGAATTTTGCTATTAATAAGAAGGTAAGGCAATCGCCTAACTTCCTCCTTTATGGCTCATTTACTATATATGGTTTTTCATCCCCCCCAAATTTTTATTTTAATTTTGTAATTCTAATATACTTTTATTAGTTCATTCAACTATTAACAACTCCTCCCAACATCTCAATAAGTGTCTTGGTTTTAGTCCCTGACTTCATGAAATATATATTCTAGCTGCATAAAGTCAAGTATTAAAGAAACATAGCATATGTCAGACTGTGATTTAAAAAACTAACAAAAACAAAACAAAAGGTGAGCTAGAGACCAGGATATAGATGGGGGGCTATTAATCTGAAGGAAAGGGGAACAACCTCAGAATGCACATATAAAAGAGATAGCCAGTAAAACAGAAGAACAAATGTAAAGGCATTAGGATAAAGAAAAGAATGGTTTGCGTGTGACAGGTTGATTGCATTAATGCCCCCAATTAATGGCTTTCTAATAGGCACACCTCTTAGTCTGTAACTTTGCAAGTCTTCTTTTTACTCTGACCCTGGGCTTCTTCAAGTGACCTGGCTGTTCTTGTGGTATCTTGCAACATGGTATTAATAAACACAACCCAAGCAGAGGCTTGAAATGCAAATATGAACTACTTCTTGCTATCTTGCACAACTGAACTTTGCTTGCTCTTTCACCTCTGATCTGCTCAACTCTAAGAACATGCCTCTGCTAGCCTACTAGCAACACGTTGTGCCACTTAAAGCCATTCGAGAATAGCAAGCTATCTAGAACCACCAACTGGTCATAGATAATGTGATTTGGACTCAGCCAATATTAGTGTAGTCCACAATAGCATGCTTTCACAATGGAAAATAATGGTTGTTTAAGTACTAAGCTTTAGAACGGTTTATTAACAGAAAATACACTATACTGAAATATGCAACACAATATATACAAAGAATACATGAATATTTCTAACAGTAATATTACTAATAGTCAAAATGTAAAAACAAGATGGACATTATTACGCATGTTTGTAATTCCAACATGCGGGAGATATAGGCAGGAGGATTATGAGTTTAATGCCAGCCTTAGCTTTATAACAAATTCAAGGACAGACAGGGTTACATAAGACCGAACCTTAGCAAAAGCAGGGGAGGCTGAGGAAGTGGTTCAGTTGGCAAAGTGCTTACTATCCAAGCATGAGGACCTGAACTCAGATCCCCAGTGAAAACAACCCATTTGTTCACCAGTTAATAAGTAAGTAAAATGTAGTACAGCCATTCAAATAAAATTTTATGTCAAGAGAAGGAGATAAAACACCAATGTATAAATATGGACTATAGCACAAACTAATCTTGAAAATGTTGTACTATGGGAAAAAAGCTATAGGATTTTAAAATGTCCATAAAATAGGGAAATCTAGAGAAAGAAATAGATTAATAGATTAATTAGTTGATCAGGAATGGAAATATAGCAGGATTAAGGGAGGATGGCCAAGAGTTTTTCAGGGACATCAAAATATTTTACAGCTAATTTTAGTAATGGTGAGAAAGATCAGAGGCCATCCTTCCCTGGGGCATTTAAATAATGATTAATAATTTAAACATTTAAATAATGTTAAAATAATTATTACTGCTAGCATTATGGTCTTTAACTTCACACCATAAGCATTCTTGGTGTTCCCCTTTGGGGGAAATGGGGCAATATGACTATATGTATTTGTTTTTCCTGCCCTGGGTGCCTTAAATGAAAAAAACTATCAGTCAAATAAAGAACCAGCAGGATTATCCCTCTGCTAGTACCAGCCATCTGGAATACTCCATGGACATTTTGAAAAAAAATTACAAAATTATCAAATTATCATAACTGATTGTTGTGATCCCTGAAGGGACAGTCCTAATTAGCTTGGGCTGTGTGACATGGTCTGCACTAGCCACTTTGCTTTGGTCAACAGGACATATCCCAGAAATCATTTTCAATTAGCTGGAGGGGAAACATTTTCCCTGGTGGCCTAGTATGACTGCTATAACTGGTCCAAAGGCACAAGGCTGTGATTGGGTTCAAACACATGCCTCAGTGGCTGTTTTACAATTGGTGTTATAATACAAGTATGTTATTAGTTTAAAACAATTCTTGATGGCTTTGATTGTGGTAGAAGGAAAGTCTGTGGTGGTCTAAATACCCCTTTCTGAAGCTATAGAAGCAAGCTATACAGACTTGCTCTATCAGTAACCTGAGGCATTCCCTGAGCAGCCTATCTCTGGGGAGGCAATGTTAGGCCCAACAAAAAGCTTCTCTAGTCTTTCCCACCTATTTTTAGCTGTGTGGGCTGAGCTGGTAACACAAAGGATAGGAGCATGGTGGAGTCAGTGGAACAGCAGTAGCAACAACAGGCCAAACAGTCAAAGTGGAAAGTCAGGCAGCTGCTAGAACTGTAAAACTGAACAGTTTAAGAATGGCTAGGGCAGGAAGGAGGGCAATGGAAGGTGGCGGTGAAGTTAAAGAAAGATATGTAAGGAGCCAAAGAAAAGAACTGGATATCTGAGTCACCAGAAATGTTACAGAGATCCAAATCTTAAGGATTAATAGTTTCAGATACTGTGGATCAAGAGATTTAACACTGGCCAAGCTTCAGGGCCAAGAAGTTCCAACCTTCCTAGGCCTACAAAAAAGCTTTAATGCCCTGTGGTGGTGGTGCATGCCTTTAATCCCAGCAGAGGCACTGTGAATTCAAGGCCAGCCTGGTCTACAGAGTGAGTTTCAGGACAGGCTCCAAAGCTACACAGAGAAACCCTGTCTCGAAAAACAACAACAACAACAACACAACAACAACAAAAACAAAGCTTTAACTTAAAAGGCCCGCACTAGATAAGAGACACTAAGGGTTACTACTGGTCCTACCTGTTACTGCCATTGTTTGCTGCCATCCAACATTGAGGGAAACAAAACCTGGTAAATATCAGCACCTTAGTAACTTCTCTTTGTGTGTTCATAATTCTATGGGGACAGAACAAAGTGAGACTGGCTTGGTTGATTAGCAACAAGGGTTGTTTTCATAGTGCTGGTAACCTACTAAATAAAAGTCTCTGATTTGTACCCTTTTTTCATGTGTGTGTATGATGCATGTACATATGTATAGTGTGCATGGTTGTGCCACAGAACATGTGTGGAAGTCAGAAGACAACCTGAGGTGTAAGTATTCACCTTCCACTTGCCTCATCTGTGAGTTTCTGGGCAGTCTCCTGCCGTCTATCACATTGGGATTACAGATGTGGCTAGCAAATTTGACTTTATGTGAGATTAATTGCAACTTTAAAACACCTCCAAAAAGAGTCAAATATGATTCAGCATTGAAATAAATTTTAAGTATGGGCAATCATTATTAAGCATAAATAAAAGAAATTAAAAGCTTAGCAGATGGTAACTCACACGGAAACATGGCATACTCAATTCATGTCATTTAAACACGTGAAAAAAGGAGAAAAACAGTGAGAGAAAAAGAAACGAATAAGACATTGCATGTAAATCCACAAATCTGAAAATGGAGACCAGTGGTGAACCTTAAAGTCAAGGTTAAAAGAGAGACAACCAGGCCTTTTCTTGTCAAGAAAGCACAAGAGAAAATATAAATGCTGAGTATTTGAATGGCATCCCTTCACAAGAATTACACAAACCTGCACAAAGGAAAGTTATGACATAGACAGCAAAACTGTTCTGCAATTTGCTGAAAGTCTAATTCTATTAAAACTTTTAAGATTAACTTTCTAAGATTAAAAAATAATAACAATGAAGCTAAGGCTGCTGAGAAGGCTTGGGGCAGGTTCCAGTGGAATAGTTGTGAGCAAGCCTGACTAGATGAATTTGAGCCCAGAATCCATATCAAGAAAGGCTCCTGTATGTAACTCTAGCACTTCTACGGCAAGACGGGAGGCAAGATAGGAGAACTGGCTAGAAGCTTGTATATACAGTGGCAGAAACAAAAGAGCTCTTACCTCAAAAACAAGATGGCAAGAGTCTCCAAAAGTGGTGGTACTCCAGAACGCCACACATGTGTACACACATACATATACCAAATACTTTTTAAAAATGGAAGCTAGTGATTTTTAAGTGTAAAATGTGCACACTTTTTAAGATTTATTTTTAAAAGAAATTTAAAAGTATAAACAAGACAGACATGATGGTTCATGCTTACAGTCCCAGTTAAGGTGGGAAGAAGTGTGATTCTAAATAAAAGCTTTAGCAACCCAGGGAAAATTAAAATGAGTAGGATAAAATGAAATTAAATAAAGCACTGAAATTGTATTGAGCAAAAATAGAAACAGACTTTTAAGATACTTTAAAACGTCAAAGAAAAATCTCAATTCCATACTTAACATTTTAGATTGCCCTCATCTTTATACCTAACAGCCTCATTGCAGAGTGATACACAGGTCCCAGGTTCCAGGCAATTTTGTCACCTGAAGTTCTGAGAGGCACTTCTACTTCCAAACCTTTAGAGAAACCCCACTCTTTGCCTTAGGTAAGTAGGGAGAAAAGTTCTACTCTACTGTACTTTCCAAGTACTCCCCTATCCTGAATACAGCTAAAGCAAAAGAGAACCATGAAGAGAATTTCTGTGATTCACTGTGAATCTAAATTATTCTCTAATCAGATGAATCATGTGCAACTTTCTTCAAAAAAGTCCCCTTTTTTCCTCTGCCTAACAAGTGACTTTGTAAATCAAAATTACTGTCTTGTTTTTCTTTCAAAAAAAAAAACAACTCTTAATAAACTTGTTGTATATACAAATCAAAATTTTAAGGGCCCCCTAGTTTTTGCCACAAAATATTTCTACTCAAAATCTGCGGAGAAAAGGTAATGTTTCAAATATTTCTGCCTAGAGAGTACAGCCTTAAAAAGAAATGGTAAATTCTACCACCACCAAGGACTAATCACCTATATACAAACAGATTACAGGTGCCTCCTACATTCCTCAGAATGTAGATTGCCTAGATCTCTTCCGCAGACTCAACATCTACTTTCTCCATAAGAAATGAGCTCATTTAAACACCAGGGAAGCCGACACTAGGCTTCTAATGCTGATATTTTTGGAAGGGAGGATATAGTATCTTACTTTGTTTAGCCCAAACTCACCTAGAACCTAAAACTCATGATCTTCATGATCCTGTCTCTAAAACACTGTATTAAAGACATCAGTCAACCATGTTCGACCACTAACACTGATTTTCCTTATAAGAGTTGCTGCAGTCATGGTGTCTCTTCACAGCAATAGAAACCATGACTAAGACAAGGGGAAAGTGGTCTCAAATCTACCTGAAGAAACTTGAAAAAGTCACAGAAACCAGAATTTAAAAAGTATCATTGCAAATGAACAACAAAACTACAACCCAGTTAAACAATGATATGATTTGAATACAATTTTCTCAAGATAAACAAAACGGCCAACAAACACATGAAAAAATGATTTACCATCATTCTAAAATGCAAACCAAAACTACAATGAGATGTTTATTCATAGCTACTACTATTGTCCTTAAAATGAAGTAGAGAACACATAGAGACATACAGTTTCATAGATATGAACTTAACAGAAGGTACTGGTTGTGAAAGATGAGGAGCAGAGGAGAACAAAATAACTATTTAATAAGTCCAAAGTTTATTTTTAGAATAATGAAAATATTTTGAATTAGACAGAAGGAAGTGGTTGCACACAACACTGTTAATGTGTTAAATACTATTGAATTGATAATTTAAGATGGTTTTATTACAAAATTTTCATCTTAATATCAAGGTGGGGAGAAGAAAAGACAGACACCATGCATGAATGAACCTTGGAGATACCAGGAGAAAAAGCTAAGGATTAGTATTTTAAAAAAACGGAGGACCGGATCACGAGACAGGAGGTGGTGGCACACACCTTTAATCCCAGCACTCCGGAGGCAGAGGCGCGTGGATCTCTGTGGATGTCCTGTCCTGGTCTATAGAGTAAGTTCCAGGACAGCCAGGGCTGCACAAATAAACCCTTTCTCAAAAAAATGAAACAGAGGCCAGCCTGGTCTACAAGAGCTAGTTCCAGGACAGGCTCCAAAACTATAGCAAAACCCTGTCTCGAAAAAACAAACAAACAAAAACCCCAAAACCACAAACAAAAAAACTTGATCAATGATTAGAACAAACAGAATCTTAGAAATGTCAAAATATGTGGACATTTACAGCAGGTTATCCTTTCCAACCATAGATAAATTGTAAATTCATAGAAAATCCATGTTAAAATGTTAACATAAAAACTCCAATCATGCCGGGCAGTGGTGGCGCACACCTTTAATTCCAGCACTCAGGAGGCAGAGGCAGGTGGATCTCTGTGAGTCTGAGGCCAGCCTGGTCTACAAGAGCTAGTTCCAGGACAGGCGCCAAAGCTACAGAGAAACCCTGTCTTGAAAAACCAAAAAACAAAACTCCAATCACTCTGACATTCTTAAACAGCAAAATTCTACAACTCCTAAATGAAAACTTACAGATCAAAATATGATATATAAAATGATTACTAGTGAAAATGCTATATATTGATATGGGAAAGAACCAAATAAAGCTTTAAAAATAATCAAAATATCTCAAATGTACTTATTAGCAAAAACAGGTCTGAAAAGGTATTTGGGGGCAGAGGTAAAACAACAAACCTGCAATAAGGAAAATAAATTTTAACAGAAATTAAGGAAAGAACATTAAGTTAAACTAAGAATTGATTTCTCAGAGAAAACAACAGTTTCTTGAAAGTTTCAATAAGCAGTAAGGCAGTTGTGGTGCATGTCTTTAATCCCAGAAAACAGGCAGATCTCTGTGAGTTCGAGGCCAGCCTGGTCTACAGAGTAAGTTCCAGGACAGTCAGGGCTACACGGAGAAACCCTGTCTGGAAATGGTAATTTTACCTCAACAAATTCAAATTGGCACAGACAGTTTAATAAAAATTTTAAGCTGCCAAAGATGGAAAACATATTATCATTTCTCTTTCTAAACTATTTACAAAGGTATCATTTTCTCCATTTTTTCCCACCTAGTTCCATTCCATGCTATCATTCATCCATTCTCCAGTCAGAAAGAAATCCCTAAAACACACNATCTCTGTGAGTTCGAGGCCAGCCTGGTCTACAGAGTAAGTTCCAGGACAGTCAGGGCTACACGGAGAAACCCTGTCTGGAAATGGTAATTTTACCTCAACAAATTCAAATTGGCACAGACAGTTTAATAAAAATTTTAAGCTGCCAAAGATGGAAAACATATTATCATTTCTCTTTCTAAACTATTTACAAAGGTATCATTTTCTCCATTTTTTCCCACCTAGTTCCATTCCATGCTATCATTCATCCATTCTCCAGTCAGAAAGAAATCCCTAAAACACACCTGACCACTTTACTTCCCTTGCTTTACAAGGTTAGTGGAAGTCAGGCAGCGGGGAGCACATATTTAATCCCAACACCTTGGAGGTAGTGGCAAGCAGATCTCTGGGTTTGAGACCAGCGTAGTCTACATAGTGAGTTCCAGGACAGCCAGGGCTACAAAGAGAAACCCTGTCCTAAAAAACAAAAGCAAAACAAAACCAAAAATCTTCAGTGGATCCCCAATAAAAAGCAAATCCATACTTTAGAAAATCCATTTTTATTGTGCCTCATTGGGTACTGTTCTTTTTATCTCTTATACCCACAATTCATACATGTTATTCCTTTTTTTCTGGAACATTCTTTGCTTAATTCAACTCTCACTTTTTAATAGGGTCTTTTCTCATCTCAATCTATACTGCATCTACTGAATCTTCATTAAACCCTCACAACACTCCATGCTTTTTCTTTTGGAATGTATCACGATTTAGAATCCGTAACTGTATATGTACTGTTTTGTAATATGTTTAATAGCAGTCTTATTGCAGAGACCACATGTAAACACAAGCACATACAATAAAAATTTTAAATGCAGTATTTTACTGTTATAAAGTGGTTTTTGATCTGGTTAGGATTATATTTTATAACATTTATTCTGGAAATAATGCTTAGGTTAATCAATAAGTCAGACAGGTCCAAGAAGGAGGCAATTCCATTAAAATAATCCTAAAACTAGTAGCAATAAAGTAGTAAGAGTCTGACCGTCTGTTGATAAATATTTTTACAACCCTGTAATGTACCAAAGAAGCAGTTTGGTTCAGGGAATAAACAAATATTCCAAAAGGGGAACTGTAAACACATTTTGTGTAGTAATTCAACTCTGAATTTAGATGACTGAGGATATTGAGAGATTATAATCTCAACTTGAAAATAAATCACCACAAGCCCACCACTAAGGTGGATGCAAAAGAAGCCCTTTAGTCAGTTACGTCTGGTGGCTGATGAACTGAAAAGGTCTGCTAAATCAGGTCATGGTAAAAATGCAGACACAGACCACACACATTAAAACTGTAAAATTAACATTCTCAATTCTTAGGGTCAAGGATCTTCCTTTAAGTCTGACACTTAACCTAACAGCAAATATTTCTTGAAATGGACAATCAACATAACCTGATAATCTAACTTGGTCAATTTTACGTAAGAGAACAAAAACTACTTTCTTTTTTAATATTATGGCTGCAATGACACAAAATGAACAGTAGGTTACAATATAATGGTCAAAGTGTGATCTTTATAATGGGCACATAGTTGAAGGCCTTCTTTAGCGGAGATGTTAGCTGGCTAAATTATTTAGTACTATATTCATATAAAACATGAAGAATCAACTTTTCATAGTTAATTACACAAATAAATCACAGTTTCTTCAAATAGTTTAAATCTCACTGGGGTTAGTTTCAGAGAAACATGTACATATGGTCAAAAGGCACACTGAAGACTTCAGGGTTCACACAGTAAAGAACTTGACTGGTGCTCCCCTCTTGCACATTGCCCTTAATGTGAGACACTATGACTTAAATATATGAAGTAGATAATTGTATGGATTATGTTATTCAGTTTTAATTAAGCCTTATAGAATGACAAATGGTTTGATAGTGTTGAATAAAAACTATAGCTTCTACAGGAATCAAAGTTAATGCTTTTTCTGCTCTTAGCACAAGCTATTATGTAGCATGAGGGCTGGCTTGTTGGGGTTTCTGTCCTGCCCAGGTACCCCACAG
>LOEQ01011447.1:55833-66631 GCA_001685075.1 Bramus lutescens
ATGAGCCTAGATTTAGGCCCAAGGCCTAGCCTGAGCCAGAAAACTGAAACCTAAACCTGGCCATTTCTGAGAAATGGTAACTTAGTTGAGAAATGGAAATTTACTGAGATCTGTTCCGAGAAATATCATAAAATGTTCCAGCTTACACAAATAGCAAAGATACTAACCCTGGCAATCTTAGATAACCCCACCTGCTAGCCACATCTCTGTCCCCTCCCTCCTTCCCCCTGCTCTGCCAAGTTCCTCATTGGAGGACTATAAAAGCTATGAAGCTGTGCTGAATAAATGAGAGCTTGACAACACTCTATTGCTTGTTCTCTTTCTTTTTTATGCCCTTGATTTTCAGGTAGAGCCTCTTCAGACCCTGAATACCTGGACCTGCTGGATGGGTCAGACTTGACTTAAGCATCTGAGACCTCAAAGCCCACATTAAGTGTCACAGTTCCTATAATAAGATCATATCTACTCCAACAAGGCTATACATCCTAATAGTACCACCCTTTATGAGCCTATCGAAATCACTTTTATTCAAACCACCACACTCACTGAAACTGGAACTCACTGATTCAAACAGTACAGCTGTCCATTAAATCCACTGAATACACCTGTCTCCCTCTACCTCACCTCTGTCCCCTGTGGTGTTACAGAAATACATCACTGTGTCTAGCTTTTATATGGGTACTGAGGATTGAACTTAGCTCCTTGCAGTTGAATGGTAAGTACCTTAATGACTGAGATTTCTTTCAGGCCCGGATACCACAAAGTCAGAAAGTCTGCTTAACTTGACCTTTGACACCCCAGCTGTGAGTTTCATTTCTGATATGTCCTTGCCAAGTCACATAATCTATACAAATTTCACATCTCTCATTTGTCAAATGGAGATTAATTAGTATAAATGTTTTCCTATAATTATAATAGATTCACATGAGAATCAAATTAAACAGTGTATGAGCTTTTACTTTGCAAATCTGAATTTGTGATTCAGAGGTAGACTTGGTTTATCTGCCTCATTTTAATAAGATCTTAGACCTTGATTAATTTCAAAGAGAGATATATTACATGATGACATCCTTTTGTTTTATGTTTACATCTTTTAAAATGAAATTCAAAATATTATTTCAGTATGATCTGCAAGCTCTCTGCCCACTAACTGAAGGTATTTTAATGTAATTTGCATTTCTTTTAAAGCTATATGGAGATACTTTATGACAAATCAAATAGTTCTATAAAACTTATTATAAAAAATAGTTATTCCTGCCCCAACCCTTTACTCCTGTCCCCAACCCCCATCTGTTCTTTTCTCCAGAGGCTATAATTTCTAGCTCTTTTAGTTATGAGGGTATTTTAAGTGCTAACTCTCATTTCTTGAAACAATATTGCAAGACCTTATAAATTCCCAGTATTTCTTTTCATGTATTGACTTCCCAATATTAGATTTGAATTTAACTCATATTTATATGCAGGCTCGGCAAAAGTCAGTGATAAGTGTATAGCTGAAATACAGTTCCTGGTGATAGTGGCAGGCTAGCAGCTGCCTTTGTGGATCAGCATTAAGAAGAGTTGAAGGTACAAAAAGAAATGATTCTGAAGAAAAAAAAGGGGGGTGGGTATTAGAAATCACAAAGAGAGTGATAGGACAGCTTAAATGTAGGAAAACGCCATATGGTACAAAGGAAGGGGCTGGCCACAGTTACACTCTGACTCCCCATTGTGGAAGGGAAGCCAAATCCTTATCCACAAGGAAAGCTGGGTGTTCTTCCTTACAAGGAACTGGCAGCCAGATCAACAAGGCAAGTCCATGATTCTCACAAGTCTTAAATTTAATAGGGATATGCTGTAGATGTACCAACTGGGGGTGGAAAACTGTATCTATGGATCTGAAACATTGATCAAGTTGAAGAAGAAAGCTTGCAAGAGCTAGAGAATCATAAAATCTGATGTGAAAATGTGTCTCTTAAAAATGAGATGGACGCTTCCCCAATGAAGCCTCAATAGTGCAGCTGCCCAAACAAGACTTAAACAAAAGCAATATCAATAAACAGTAAGACAGACCTGGGAAATCTCTCTGTAACCTGCTTAGAGACAAAGAAGTACAGAGAAGCAAGGTATGTTAAGAGAAGAGGAAATAGTCCCTCATCTAACATCAACTGGTCAATCCTGAAAACATGCACATGCAAAGGACACTAAACAGACTGAAGATGCTGTGTTTATATATCTTGATTTATAATTTTTAAATGTTTTTAGAAATCCAATATGGGGCTGGAAATGTAAATGATTCCCACAGGTGACATGTTAGTGTTGTAGAAGAACAATTATCCATATCCCAGAGGACCATAGCCTTGTTCTACCTAGATAATTGTCTGAGAATAAGCTATTCTGAGGGCCTGAAAATAAGAAACAAACCCAATTCAAGAGCCCAAAATACTTTAAGACAGTCTCCAGGTAGAATAACATCCTCAAGAAATAAAATACCTCTTGCCAGGGTAGTTATCAGAAAAATAGTAAAGAGGATGAAGATGCAAATAAAACAGAAACATAGAATAATATTGGGAGAAAGTTCCAGTGAATATTGAAATCTCCTGTGTTTAATTTTCCACATGTTTTTATGCCCCAAAACAAAAGGGAGAAGAAGGCAACAAAAGACTTATTTAACATGATACAAATAACAGCTCGAACAGTAAATTGCTTCAACACTTTGGGACACCAAGTCATTAGCATTCTGTTGTTCAGGCAAGTGAAGCCATCCTAGATCAAGTATCCTGAAAGCAGCCACTATACAGGTAACTTCCTATTACAAAAGAAGGAGAAGAAGTATGCTTATATATCCTGAAGCTCTGTCAGGGTGGAGTGGATCTACCTATATGAGCCATCATAATGTCAAAAGAACCAAGCAACTATATTCTGAGTCAGGATGTGTAGCCTTGATTTTTGTCATCAGTCTTCAGCAACCTCCAAACTCTGACCAGCAGACAAGGTGGAAATAGTCTCACATTTTTGGGCCTCCAGAGAATATGTCTTAATATAATAAAAGTTATATAGGACAAATCTATTGCAAAGATTATAATAAATAATGAAAAACTGGAAACATTTCTTCTACAGGCAGGGATGAAACAAAGTTGTCCACTCTCTTCACTTTTATTCAGTACAGTATTTGATTTCTTGGAGCAACAAAATAATAGAAAGAAATAATAGGAGAAGTCAAATTATCCTTATTTGTGAGTTACTTTCTAAAATAAAAAGTCCTATAGAATTCATCAGAAAACTCTTAAATCTAATAAATATTTTCTGTAAAAAAAACAGAATAGAAAATTGAAACACAAAAATTAATAGAATGCAGAGTAAGATCATCAATGGCTTTTCTGCCCAAACTTACACAACCAGCAGGAACAAAGGTTAATAGGAGCTGAATACAGTCAGAATCCAAAACATATGCCCCAAGGCTGTAACTGCGCACTCTGCACCTGGGGAAAGTGAGGCAGCCTATAGCTAATTCCCTCCCTCAAGGAAACAAGGTTTTCTTCATGGGAAAATCCAACCACAGCCATTTTCTGCCTAAGTTCCAAAGGGACTCACTTCTTCTTAGTATTACTGAAGCAGGTCACGTTTAGAGTAATATTCCTTCCTTCTTGTGCACTTCTCACTTAGACAATCATATCCTATTTAGTAAAGTGCTTGGGTAAAGAAGTCAGTTTATAGAAATCAAATTTCAATGCGACTAAGATTAATTTTCTTTTCTAGTTTGACATTGCTCACAGAACTAATTTTTAAAGAAAGCAATGCACAGGTTCTGATTTCCTTATCTAGAAAGTTTGCCCCACAGTTCCACTCTTTCTGAATACACTTGAGTTTTTTGTTTATTTGTGCTATTTGATCTTCTCATAATTTACTTACAAAAATGAAAGAAAATAGCTTTTCTTATCACAAACTCTATATAGTCTCATTGAATGAAAATAAATATTGCCATCAACACAAATATCAGAGCTTTCAACCACACACCCAATGACAACCCAATGACAGACAAAAATGATGGAGCTGGCTACCTACAAATCAAATCTCTTTATATTAACTTCCACATAAGCAACATATGAAGCAAATAGCAAGATGACAAAATATTTGTACTAACATGAGAGTATGTTATGATTAATGCTTTAAATATGTAATTACTTCTTCAGTTTTAGTCTTGTCTCTCCATCTAGATGTTGATCTTCTTGAAGGCAAAAGGTATTTTTTCCACTTTTGCTGTGATATCTATTTCAGAGATGACTCATCCATTCGTCCAAAGTGAAATAGACTGAGTTAGAATCGACTGAACTAGACGTTCATTTCAATTTTACCTCACAGTATCTCATGCAAAAAATGATGCCTGTTAAATATTTTTTGAATGAATGAGTTTGCAGAGAAAGAAAAACCACTTCTTTCCTATAAAGGTCCATCACCAAGTCATCAGCTGTTGGATATCCTGCTGTCACATTGAGTGTGTTATTTCTAATCTTTCAGTCACAGGAAATCAGAACATTATTAACGGAACAGGCACTTTGGTGTTTTGGAAACAGAAATCTGGGATCTTAAATAATCCTTCATTTGAAAGAGGAGGCAATAACTGGTTCAAATGTACTTTGGCCATCATCACAGCAGAGGTATGAATATTATGATGAGCACACATCATATTCCTGTACAAGATGACCTGTGCGAGTGAGAAGAGAATAAGGATCTACCCACCAAACATTGGAATTAAATAATGTAAATTTAGCCAATGAGAATAGCAGTAGAATGGCTATATATATTTAAGAATGACCAATATGGTGACTATCTGCATGTTTAACCAAGCAAAAAAGAAGCATAATTAATGACCACCTACAGTATCTCTAGCATGATGTCTAGCACTACACTCTTCCTAATGACTCCTGTGACTGAAAAGGAAGCAAAGACATTGAGCAATCAGAACAGTGTCATCTTGCCAATCAGGTGAGGACTCAAGATTGAAATCTGTGTGCCCTCAAAGCCTATGCATGCCATTGTTTTTTTGTTTTGTTTTGTTTTGTTTTGTTTTTTGGAGGATCCTTTTCTTACATCAGCTCTGGAAGGATGTAGAAAGGACAGTCCATTCTACTGTTCATTGTCCCTGGTGGTGGTGTGTCACCTGGGGCAGGTACAATTTTTTTGTGTAGTTTCTCATGCAGGCAAACTTTCCTTCCTCCAGATAGAAGACCAAAGGATGAAGCTGCCTGCCTATGGCAGGCTGACATTGGTGTAGAAAACCTTCTTAAAAACACTCCAGAGAAACGAATATTTAATGACTCCACTGATTTGAAAGTATTGCTAATCTATTTTTTACCATCAATACAATGCTGCAGCTGTTTGTTTATTTTTCAGAAAGTGAATGCATCAATTTTAACCTAATGTTAAATGTTGGCCATATGTCTGAAGGTATCAACACAAAAGAAGAAAATGAGAGACAATCAAAAACAGAGCAAGTGTTCTTCCTACATGGCAACATGGAAGGAATAAAGAAACACTGCCCAGATTTCACTTCCCTCCTCTGGTATAGTATGATGTCTATAGGTCTGTTTGGAGCATCATCTTACTTTCATATATAGAGGAATCTGTCAAAGCTACTCCAGTTGGGCAGGAGTATATAAGTCAAAGGAGACTCAATGTGTGTGTGTGTGTGTGTGTGTGTGTGTGTGTGTGTCAGGATGGGATGATTCCAGATGCCATCCAGAAAGGGATCTACAGCTTTTAAGGTTTTATTCTCATGCTAGGCACCTCCACAACCCTCATTAAATACATCTTTATGCTGTGGCTAAACCTTAGGGGCAGACAGCACTTGTAGAATGGAGTTCTGACCCTGCACTGGGAAGAAAGGGATTTCAGTTTACAAAGGTCTCAGGAGTAGAAAAATTGAGCCAATTTAGCAAGATGATAAAAATTAGGGGAGTCTAATGAGAAATGATGCCAAAAAGATAGATTAGGGCCACATGGTAGGTGAAGAACAAGCCTGCCTTCATCTCATAGTAAAAACAAACTAAGCTGTTCCTTTTTATGATTAAACCTCTGTTTCTCAAGAATTGTGCTGTGCCCCCCACTTATAATCTGAACTACAAATGCTTCTGTACTGCCTGTTCTCTGAATGACAATCATGTCTTTGTTTCAAAATGTTACATGACCCCTTACGATTACCTTATTGTGACTACCAGTTGTGATTATCACCTTGCTTTGAACATCTACTATGTTCTGTTCCTATAAACCTTCCAATTCCCCCTCCAATTTGGAAACACTCTACCTCTGAGCTATAAAACCTTGTCTTTCTTACATCCAATGCTGACCTCTCAAACCCCACTTTAGGGGAGGCAGCCTGTTTACATGAATAAAAACACTTGCTGTAACTAATTCCTTGCTGTATTTAATTTGGCCATGATGTTCTGGGTTGGTGGTCTTTCTTCACCCAACTTTAGGATTAACAATGTGAAACCCTGAGTTGCCGGGCTTTGAATTGTCATCCTTGTTCAGGCTGATTATCATGTGTGACTTGACTTTTTTCACAGTCTGTCCCCTCCTCCAAAATGGCAATGCTCCTCTAAATCCACTTAGCAAAAGGCTGGTGAGTGTGTCAGACACTGAGCTGGGTTCTGGAATTTCAGTAGAGAAACAAAGTCCCTGCCCTCACCAAGTCTATATTTCCATGAGACATAACACAATACACCCAGATAAATAAGGCACAGTGTAATTGCAAATTTTGCTACATACGTAAAAAACAAAAAGACATGACTATATTCAAGTTGTGAGAAGTACCTTAAAACGGCAGCTAACAAGTTCAGGGTGGCATTTGACATGAGACCCGACAAATGAAATAGTTGACTTATCTCAGGAAAAAGATGAGATGAACCAGACTTAGTCTGGTGAAAATTGAAATAATTCTTTGGAGATCTAAGGAGATGCCTCAGTAAGTAAAGTGCTTTAAAGTGTTTGTGTTACAAGCATGAGGACCATAGGCTGGTTCCAAGATCACATGTAGATAAAAGCTGGGTGTGGTGGCACACACTTGTAATCTCCGTGGCTGAGGCACCCAAGATAGGAGGATTCGTGGAGACTGAGGGACCACCAAATACACAAAAGTCAGAAATGGCCAGGATAACAGTTGTGGATGAAAATAATAATAAGAAGGTCAAAGGAAGGAGCTGTTGCCATGAGACTGATTAAAAATAAATAGGTTAGATTCACCTATGATGAAAGAAACAAGTATCTTGTTATCTAGGTTGCACCTAACAGTTATCAAGCTTAAACAACCACAAGAATCATCCAGGGATTGTGTGGGAAATATGCACTTTGGGTTTCATCCCAAGGGATCTGAAACATTTTTAGACAAACAATTTAGTCAGTTCTCTAGGTGTTTGTGGGGAAGCACTGAATTGAAGACATTAGGCAGGAGGCCCACAACTGGGCACAGGAGGCCAAGGGCCCAGAATGTAGAGCATGAGTGAGTCAGAGCAGGGAGAAGGAAGTACACATCACTAGGTCTGCAGATCTCCCCAGGGCTTGCTTGTTTCTGGCTTCTTTGTGCTCAGATGACAAATTGAGTAGCAAGGATGATAGTGGATGCTAAAGAGCTCAATCTTGGGAACCCTGGTGCCCTAAGAACACCAGGGTGGAGAGTTATTAAGAGATGGAGACAAATGTTTGCTAATGGGAGCCCAGTGACAGTCATCACACTCCCACTTATCATATCTTCTTCCACCCCTGCCCTTCCCAGGAGGAAGAGGAGTTAAGCATATTTCTTTGCAACAGACTCCAAGTCCCACTGGACCAGCAGGATGTCATCAGTGGTGGGAGGGGCTACTAGGGAGCTCTTAAAATAGTGTAGCAAAACAATTAGCCCTGTCATCCAAACTCATCCAAGGAAATTAAACAGAAAACAAGTCCACGTCATTTTGATTTAAATAAATATACATTTTCATTTTCATTTAGATTAGGCTAGTCTTGCAGTTATCACTTGCTGAGTTGTTTGTCCTTAATCTTCTGGAAATTCCATTAGCCTCATAAAGAACTCCTGCTGATTGAAAGCAGACCCATGCTTCACCCCTGGCTTTTGTTTGCTTTTTTTTCCAGCTCCACAGATCTTAGCCAAAAAGATGTCTAGCTAGACACACAGGCTGGAGAGTATTTCAAACTACAATTTCTCAAAATATTTTGAGGGACTGGGGAAATGGCTTAGTGGGTAAAGTACTCACTGCCCAGGCATAGTGTCCACATCTAGTGCATTGAGGTCCCTGGGTAAGAGTCTCCCACAAATCAGGACACAGAGGATGCAGAGTATGAACAACTGCATAACAAGCTTTATTTTGTATGGCTTTTTATGCAGACTAAAAAGCATTACCTCAACTCTGAAACCCCCTTTACTCATATACATGATCATGAGAAACTCTTTCCTCTCCTTACAGGAAACAACACCTCAATAACAGTAATAAAAATGAAAAGAAGTACGTAGAAACAAGGCACAAAGTATACAGAAGTGAAGCACTCCTTTTTAACTGGTAGAGCATGAAGAACTGAGCTCAAAGGTCACTTCCTTTTCCAGGGTACAGATTTTGACAGAACGTTTAAGAAATGGGCAGAGAAAGTTTGCTTTCATCTATGCTTGGTTTGCCAAGCAACATGTGTTCCAGCTCATTTTTTTCATTATTATTTGGTCAACATCTGATTACTTGGAAATGAGGATGAATGGAAAGGCAAGGGAAATAAAGGGACCAGAGAAGGTAAAGAAAATATTCACTACAGAATCTGACTGAAGTCTTTCACTAACCAGCACTCAAAAATTTCAACACAACAAAACTTTGCTTTGAGGGTCACTGTTGAATTATCCTGGATCAATAAATAACCAGGCTAGCTAAAAGATAGAGAAATTATATTTTTATTTATTATAAGGGGCAAACTCATGAAACAGGAATGAGAAGTCCAAGTTCAGCTGTGTAGAGCGAGAACCACAAAAAGAGAGCAGAGTTTTTCTCTGAGTACCCAGAAAGCCATGGTCTAACTTGGTACCATCTCTTAAAGATAATTGGCTGACAAAGATTCCCTATCACCTCTCCTTTTTGTCTAAATAAGAGATCTAAACCCAATACAAAACTATATACAACAGAAACAGATATCAAGTATAAAATTACAATCAACCTAAACAATATTAAGCAAGGAACACATGATAAATGTTTTAATAAACATTCTATTCTAAAGAGTCTAAGTCTTCCATCAGAAATTGGCTTGGCTAAATCATAAGAGGAAGGTAACTAAGAGTATTCAATCTTCAACCCCATAGAAGGCCTGAGAAGGTAATGTTATCTATATTACCTGATTATGCAAGAAATACAATCAAGTAGCTTCCAAAGCAAGCACTATATGATGGAGACAATTGGCTACCTGAGCAATCACCCAAAGTCTCATTTGCAATGTTGAAGCAACCAACTTTGGCTAAGGCCTAGTGTAACTGACAGACCATTTTCAGAGGCAAGAAAATTTTCAGAACCGTCTTACCCTGTCTTGGCAAGATTTGGCAATCTTTTTCCTTGTGTCCTTCTTATCCATGCTGTTAGCAGCAACCATACCTCATGTCAACAGAACCACAACTTATTTAAATGCCATGTTCTACAGATGCTTGAAGTGGTTAAAGATTACCTATCTAGACAGAATACAATCTCTGTGTATCTAAAAAACCTAATTAATCTGGCTATATGTATAACAAACATGAATAACTATTGCCCTACAATACTTAAACCTGTATAATTTCAAAACTAAGACTTCATATCAGAATATTAAATAATCTGCTGTACACAAATGTGCAGCAAATAACCTCAGAATGTAAGCAATGTATAAGTATCTTGACAGAGGAAAGAAAAATATATAATGCAATTTGAAAATATATCCTAAAAATTGTATCAATATACAAAATGTCTTAAACAGGTTACCTAGAGGCAATGTTTCTTTTATGTCAAGATATTTCAAATAAGAATATTAAAATAGCTGTTGGCCACTGTCAAACTCTAAGCATATATGAACAAGTATGACTTTTTTCCTTTCTCAGTTGTAACCCTTAAATTCTTAGGTGATGGGGAAGTTCAGCCAATCACATTTGGCTAGGGCATGGCCTGCTGGAGCTGGGGAAGATAAAATTGGAGATCCAGGTGTGCGCTCTCTCTTCTTATTTCTCCCTTTCATGCGCTGGACCCTGGTTATGTGAGTTCATTGTTTTCCAATTATTAAACTAAATCTGTTATATTGAACTGGTCTGGTTGATCCTAAGTTACCGGTAAACCACGCCCATCAATTGGTGCCCAATGTCCATTGGGGCTTTAAAGCACCGAATCGTGTGCATGGTGCAGCGAGGAGGACAAGAGGGGATCTGAGACCCATTTAAACTCCCCAAAAAATTGTTCAGCGCTTCTGCCGGAGGGCAGGTTCGCTAACGCTGAAGGCTGCTGCTGAACGCTTTTGCTAGCGCAGCAGCCTTGCTCAGCACTTCCTCCGGAGAGCAGAATCGCTGACACAGCTGGCCAGGGAAGCAGAAGGCTGTTGCTTTGTTGTGTGCAGCCCTCCTTAGTGTGGAGCCTGCAGCCCTGCTCTACAGCAGTAGATTTTCATACGGTGGTTAGCTAATCCACAGAGCACATGGTCTGTGACTTTAACTTCTCGTTTTGAGCCTATCTTTCAGAATTTTTTTCCATTCTCATTCGTCTGGATTCAGGTGAATTCGGCTATCTTCTGGCAGGTGATGGTTATTACACCTACAGGTAAGATTTCTTTTAAATAA
>LOEQ01011448.1:0-11923 GCA_001685075.1 Bramus lutescens
CAGTAAAGTGTTTTCTATTTCCATCCATTTGCATGCAAAATTCAAGATGTCATTTTTTTCTTAACCGCTGAGTAAAACTCTAAAGTATATATGTGCCACACATTCTTTATGCATTCTTCTCTTGAGGGGCACCTAGGTTGTTTCCAGGTTCTGGATATTACAAACAGTGCTGCTAAGTTCAAAGCATTCTTGAGGGTGATGCAAAGAAATGTTGGGAGAAGAAGAGTGTGACACTCAACAGAGTTGAAATCATTAATTAGACATGAAAGTAAGTACTGATAATTTTTTGAAGAGGCAAAAATTACATTTGGTAGTACAGGCCTGTAATCTCAGCTACTTGGAAGTTTGAGACAGGAAAATCACAAACTCAAGGCCATCCTGGACAGCTAAATAAAATCATTGCTAAAAGTAAAAATGCAAAGAGCAGGGAAGGTACAAGTAGAGAAATTGCCTAATATTCATAGGGCCCTAGCTTCAATCCCCAGCACCTAAATAAAAAGAAAATGATAGAATTATGCAAATACATAGAAAATTTTAATCACAAACTATAATATAAAAATTATAAGGCATGTTTTATTTAAGAGTCATGGAATAGATGTGCAATTATATATACAATCTATACACACAAATATCACTAACATTCTCTTTCTATTTATTTGAAATTTTAAGCAAAACATCAATTATACTTACACCACAGAAACTAGTTCTAGTAGGTTATTAGCCCCTACTTGGAATATGCAGGAAATTATAATATCTTAGTTAGAAAAGTACATGCTTCAAAATGCACGCTGCAGCTGAGAAGGTAACATCGCTGGCAAAGTGTTTGTTTGCCGTGCTCACTCTTTTTTATGTCAACTTGAGGAAACTAAAGTCATTTGGAAGACGAAACCTCAGTTCAGAAAATTCCCCTACTATACTGGTCTCTGAGCAAGCCTGTTATGCATTTTCTTGATTGAAGTTTTATGCAGTAGGGTTCAGTTGACGATGGATGTAATCGTTCCCTGGATACTGTAAAAAAAGTAGCCTTCACCTGTGGTCACTGCGACAAGCTTTGCTTCCAGGTTCCTGCTCTGAGTTCCTGCCATCACCTTCCTTAGTGATAGGCTTTAGTGACAGGCTTTAGAGTGAAGCAACCCCCCCCCCAGTTTTTTTAGGGATTCTATTTTGTTACAGCAACGGAAACTCTCATTAAGACATCATGCATGGGACCTCAGGTTCGATGCCTAGCAGCACAAAAACTGGATGTGGTGGTGCATGTCATGTCTGTAATCTCAATGCTCAAGAGGAGACAAAATGGTCAGAAGCCCATTCTTTGTACATGGATACTGGGGGACAAGTCTGAGATACATAAGAACCTGTCTAAGGAAAAAAAATGGTTACAAATGGGTAACGAAATACTGAAACTTAAGGCTTGCATGAATCTTCTGTGTTTTTTTTCATAAAAATTCAGATAATCTTTGGAGATTTAGGAAATAAAAATTAACTGGTATATTGCTATAAAACAAACTGTTTCAACTCTCTTCTTAATTACGATCTGCACTACCCCATTTGAGACAAAGGCATGAGTTACATTGCTGAATTCTGGCCTGATTAACACTTTACATTGTACCTGCAGAAAGTAGTGATAAGGTGGTCTGTCTCAGTCCTGAAATGATGATCTGATAGATTATAAGAAATATGTATGTTAATAGGTATAGCAGAAGTTTTAAAAAATAATAAAAATTCTAGTATCCAGGATAATGTAAAAATATGTGAAAACATTGATTATGATATAAAACTATAAGTTGGTGTCAGTATGGGTTGGTTGTTGACTGTCATTACAGATTCAGGTTGGGGTAAATAGTAGACATTTGTTTTCTCAAAGCTCTGGAAACTGGAAGTCCAGAAACAAAGGTTTCATCAGGGTAGGTTTCTGTTGACACTTGTGGGTGGCAGCTTTCCTGTATCATCACATCTCACAACACATTTTCTATTTCTTTGTTTGCACTTTGGGGCAGGTATATGCTTTCTGTCTGATGATTCTTAAGCCTCCTAAAAGGGTTAGGGCACCACACTTATGGCATCATTTATTTACCTTATCAAATATCTCAGCTATAAATATAGTCATATTAAGGAAATTAAACATGAATTTTTTGGAAGTATTATTTACCTTTTAACAGAAGTGATCCATGTAATATAGAACATGTTTCTGATAGAATAGGAAGCAATATTAACGCTACATGCACAATTACACACAAAGTTATAAAGGGAAATGATGATGTCATCATAATCTCTTAAGTCAATCATCCATATTATCCAGTTAAGACGATACTAGAAATCCAAGTGTAGCCTATCTTAGTTTTAATTCACATGACTTCCTCTTCAACTATAATTAGTTTAAGCATTCCTTATATTACAGTATACATAGGAGAGAGAGAGAACACTAATATCATGATAACAAGAAAAAAAAGAATGATTCTTTGTTTAAAAAAAAACCTGTTGTGTTAGCTAGGCAATGGTGGTAAATGCCTTTAATTCCAGCATTTGACAGGCAGAGGTAGGAGGATCTCTGGAGTTCGAGGCCAGTCTGGTCTACATAGTGAGTTCCAGCACAGTCAAGGTACCCCCCCAAAAAAAACCCTGTTTCCAAAAACTAAAACTAAACGAAAACTACAAGAACAAAAAAAATTGTTTTAACTGTTAGGTTAATTTATACTTGTACATGACCACCATATATCCCTCATCAAAATACCTTTTTATAATTGAGTATAATTTATAACTGACAGAAATTAGTATCTTAATTCTCTTAGTTATAAATGAGGCTGGATATTTTATGTATTTATTTCATTCATCATTTCTATTTGTATTTTTATGACATATTTATTTCTATCTCTTTTCTTCATGGTATGTGTAACTCACTGAGGCAAACTGCTTGGAAATTAAGGAAAGTTGTGAATTTTTTTATTCACATCATATTTTTTTCCTGATTCTGTTTAGCACCCCTCAAATGATCGTAGAAAACACCCGGGATTGCCTTTATTAGCCTCCGTTGACATTTTTACTCAAATTGCCGATCCAACTGGAAAGTACCTCACTATAAAAAGACAATGGTTTGTTTTCCAGGTTAGCCTGTTGTGAGCATTGTAAATTCCCCATCATTTTTTTAGCATACATCTCATCACATTCTCATTTTATGTACATTTTAAAAAACTTGACAATTCTAGGCCTTTCAAATATTCAGGATTATTCCTGAAAACAAATATTTATTTTCTATACAAAAAATATTTTCTTTAAAAAACAAAAACAATGAAACTTAGTGTAAAGTAATTTCTTTTTTCTTTTCATTTTCCTTTTATTTAAAATAGTTTTTTTCTTCATATCATAGATCTGTTCCTCCAAGCATCCTCTTCCTTTTGACTCCTACCCTTTCTGTCTTAGAAAAGAAACAAAATTTTAAGGAATAATAATACAATATAATATAAAAGGATAAAACAAAAACTAACATGTTAGAAAGGAAGTAAGCCAACAGGGCCCAAGAAAAAGCAAAAGAAGCCAATAAAGATGCAGAGACCCATTTATTCACATACTCCAGATTCAAATAAAACAGTAAACTGGAAGCTATAAGAAACACACAAAGAAATTTTAGGGCAAAGAGAGAGAGAAAAAAATGAAATGCTTAAATAAGATTAAAAGCCCTTACATGATTATTATAAAACAACGTGTTGAAAGCAATGGAAGTATACAGCAAGTAATAACTAGTCTTCAATTGTCAACGCACCACAGGAATGATTCTCTGATACAGAAGAATCTCATCCACACAGGGACTGTGGGACCAGAGTCTGGAAACGGATCTTTCTGTTTGTAATTTCACATGTGCAAAAGCAGCTATGGTGTCATCCCAATATCTGTACTGAAGTGTGTAATATCATGTGTTATGTGCATATATAACCTCATCTCAATCTTAGGGGCACATATAATCATGGATGGTTAAGAAGATGACTTCTCATTAACCTGTATAATTTTGATATATAGAAAATATACTAGGATATGTTTCATAATTAGAGCTATTTGTCCACAAGAACTGCAAGACATTTTATTTTTTAAAGATTTACTTACTTATTATATATACAGTGTTCTGTCTGCATTCCTGCAGGCCAGAAAAGGACACCAGGTCTCATTATAGATGGTTGTGAGCCACCATGTGGTTGCTGGGAATTGAACTCAGGACCTGTGGAAGAGCAGCCAGTACCCTTAACCTCTGAGCCATCTCTCCAGCCCCTGCAAGACACTTTAAAGCCTGCTTTATTCAAGCTACAGACAAGTAGCTTATTTTCAACTCAGAACAAGTTCAAACTAAATTATACTGTAAAGAAATCATAAGCTCAAATATTGATAAATATTCACAAGGTCAGGGTTGCAAAAGTTTAACCAAGGTTACCAACACAAAGAAACAAACAAAAAAACAAGGCAAATTCTTTGCTTTCCAAGTCCAGCTGATAATATCTGACTCTCTGGGCAGATCTCTCTTCAGCAGGTCTCACCCACATACTGTTTCCCCAGGCTCTGGTCACAGTTTTACACGTGGAACCTTGAGGCCTTGCGTTGCTATGGTATATGGCTTGACTCCTTAAAGTTTTATCCAAGGAATGTGCTATTATCAATAAGATGTAACTTTTGTAATATTTTCTTTTTGCCTTAAGCCTCCTGTAAAAAAATACATTTAATCTAAGTGAATGGAGAGGCAAGAAAGAATTGGATCTAGAAAGATTTGGAACAGAAATTAGCAAAGGAGAACAAGAAGCTATAGTGGTAGAATTAGAGCTAGCAGAAGAATAAAAAAAAACATAACCCAAGCAATACGAGTATGGATTTATTTCATAACCCTTCAGATATAAAACTTTTAAGCTCAGTTTTGCTTTGCTGTAGATTTCTTTCTAAAATGCTGGGTGCTGCCACCTGAGCTGGACTCTCAGGCTACCTTTAAAAAAGAACCTACAAAGATGCTGTTGAGTTAATTTTATGTTGGCCATATACTACTGGGCAGGCAAGCTACCCTTAAAAGTAGTTTGCTTTTCCAATAAAACTTCTTTGGATAAAACTCAATTTTAATTTGCAAATGGTTATCAATTGGAGATAACTTCTGGGTTAGATTTAGCTCTAGGACCCCAATTAGCACAAAGGCATGTAAGCCTTATGCATGCTGCCACATTCATTCTCTGTGGGTTCATATGTTCATAGGTCATATTGTGTTTACAAAACCATATTTTCTCAGTGCCCTCCATTCCCTCTGGTTCTTATATATTCTCTGGTTCATCTTCTATAGGGTTCCTTGAGCTCTGAGCGGTGAACATGATGGAGAGATATACTGTTTGGGGCTGTGTGTTCCAAGGTCTCTTACACTCTTCATATTATCCGGCTGTATATCTCTGTATTTTTTCCCATCTACTTCAGGAGATAGTTTTCTCTGATGATTGTAGAACAAGGCACTGATCTATGAGTACAACATAGCAGAATATCTTTACAAGTTTTATCATTGCTGTGTTCTAATAGGAGAACAGTAGTATAAGGTTTTACCCTAAATCCCTGGTCTATAAAGCATCAGGTTTTTGGTCAAACAAGCAATGTCAGATATGGCTTCCATCTTGCGTAGTGGACCTTAAGTCAAATCACATATTGGCTGACCACTTCCATAAGGTCTGTGCCATCATTGCACTAGTCTGTCTTAAAGGTGGAGTGCCACTGGAGATCAAAGGGCTTGTGACTGGGTTTATGCTTACATTTCACCTATTATAGCCTCTAGAGTCAATTCCTCTACCTAAGCCACTAGACCTTACAGATGAAGCTCTATGTAGGCACCAGCTTGACTTCTCTATGGTCAATGAGCTGTGTAAGTGTTGTATTGAGCAGTGTGAACTTGCCCTCAGTTTATGAAGATCAAACTATAGTATTGGCAGGAGCCTGGGTTCTTTTGAAATTCCCATAGTACCTGTTACGCCAATAACTCAATTATATTTAACCCAATGCCAGTACCTAAATCTTTGTTTGGTGACAAAAAAATTCTAGTTGGGGCTCTGTCTCATCCATTATTTAGCAATTTCATTCAGATCACCTTCAAATATGTACATGATTTCAGAAGATTTTACTATATTAACTTTGCATAAGATCCCTCAAATGGCCCTTAAATTTAGCTGTTTCTCCCCACAATACCTCCTTCAACTCCCTTTTCTCCTCTCCTTACTTGATCTTTCCATTCCAGCACCCGATCCATCCATAATTATTCTATTTCCCTTTTACAGGAAAATCTATCTGTTATCCCTAATTCCTTACTCCGTAAGTAACATCAGTGTTTCTATGCATTGTAGCTTTGTTATTATTGACATAATTTGCAAATAATTTTCACGTAAAAGCGAAAATATACTACATTTGATTTCTGTGTCTGGAAAACCTCATTCAAGATGGTTTTTCTTGTTCCATCCATTTACCTGAAAATATCATCAATTCATTTTTTAAGTATGACCCAAATTTTGTTGTGTAAATATACCAAATTTTAGCCATTAATATGTGGGCAAACATCTATTCTATTTCTGAAGGCAAAGCAATTATTTTAACAAGTGTCTCTGCAGTAGGATAAAGCATCCTTTGAATATATGTTCAAGAGTGGACAGCTAGATCTTGAGGTAGATCAGTTCCCATATTCCTGAGAAACTGTCACAGGGATTTCCATAGTGTCTGTACAAGTTCACACTACCACTAGCAATAAATGCATATTTGCCTTACTCCATATTCTCACCAGCATGAGCTATCATTTTTTTAACTTTCATTGATCCTTTGTGGATTTCATATTATACACCCTGAACCCAGTTATCTTTCTGTCTCCTCACTTCTGTCCTAGGACTATGCAACCTCCCTGAGACTCGGGGACTGGATTTGAAAAAGAGGAAGCAGAGATGAAGACCTGACATTAGGCTACCAGCTTCCCTGACTAGTTGTGAGTTCCCAGGGAATGAGTGTGAGTGTTTTCATAACTTATATAATGCCATGAGTTCACCACCCAGAATGCAGTAAATTAATAAAATAATGGGCAACATAGAGAAAATATATAAGATAGAAAAAGACAAGGGGTTTGAGTAAATATTAAGAAATAATAATCAAATTAATTATCTAGTGATATTATTTATTTCTTTAATTTGCTAAGACAGAATAATCTTTGATTTTAAAGCACATTTAGCATGATAATTGCTACTCTCTTAGATCATTTGTCTTTCTAAAATTCTGGAGTAGAGCAAGACATTTCTCTGTGAAAGTTTATTCTGTGTCTAAATTATAAATAATTTTATTCAAATTTATACTGGGAATACTCACTCTATTGATAATGTACATGAAGTAAAATATTATAGTTTCTAGAAATCTATTTTCATTCCTAAAATTAAGAGATTGAATTCATATCATAAATGAGTTCTATCACTTACTAAAGAAGAACATTTACTAATGAAGTAATTGAGAAAAGAACTTCCTTATGGTCGGATCATTTTGTACATTAACAAATACATTCTGTGCATTGACACACAGGGCATGTTGTTACTTGCTATTCGAGGCTCATTGTTAAATGATGCTTCTGCTCTTAAAGAAATATCTTTACTTGCTTTCTGCTCTTAAAGGGTATCTCGACTTAACTCTTTTCCTGAACTGCTTAGCATATTTTACAGATTTTTTCCAAATTTGAATTCTAATCAAGTTGCAAAATGCATTTCTGTGACATATGTGAGAGTGCTGATTGCAGAATTACAGCAGCTAACACACTATAGGATTTTAATAGCTATTATATACTATAAAACTCTTTGCTTCATATTTTTTTCTAGTTTGCCTTCTTGCTTTGACTCTATTTCAGTTACATAAATTGTCTATATTGCTTGTGGAGTCACTCAGACTATGAGGGCCAATCACTCTATGAGTGATTTCTCTTGTTTTGTGGATTGGTTTCTTTTAGACTACAGTTCATTTGAGGATTATGGTCAATCTAGTTGGAATAATGCCCTCCTTTCCTTTTTCTTCCTATTCCTCTCTCCTTCTCCACCCCACCTCTCTCTCAATCTTGTTCTCTCTGTGTGTATACACTTGTATATAAAATACATAGTATATTTTAGGTAAATAAAAAAAAAATCTTCACCTGGACCTTGGGAGCTCAGTCCAGTGCTTCGATGTGGGTTTCTGTCTCTCTCTTTATCTGTCGCCAGTCAGTCTTGTCTACAGGACAAGGCCAGTTCAGGCACCCTCCCCTCCACTGCCCAGGGTCCTAGCCTGGGAAATCCACGTTGACACCTGGGAACCCCTCGAGAGGCAACCCTCTTGCCAACCCCAAAATGGCTCCCTTCATTAAGGTATCTTCTTCTCTGCTCCCATATCCATCCTTCCGCCATCTCAACCATCCCACTCCCCCAAGCTCTTCCCAAACCTAACCTTTCTCCCTTCTCTCTCCCCTTCTCCCTTTCCCTCACCCCACCCCCATGCTCCCAACGTTTGCCTGGCAATCTTGTCTGCTTCCAATTTCCAGGAGGATCTATATGTTTTTCTTAGGGTTCATAGCCATTTTAGGATTGGCAAGATACTTGGCTCTAGAGGGGTTCCCAGGTGTCCAAGGGATGTCCCCAGCCAGGTCCTTGGGCAGTAGAGGAGGGGGTGCCTGAACTGGCCTTATCCCATAGTCACACTGACGAATATCTCAAATATCACCTTAGAACCTTTGTCCGGCGATGGATGGAGATAGAGGCAGATACCCACATTGGAGCACTGGACTGAACTCCCAAGGTCTAGTTGAAGAGTAGAAGGAAGGAGAAGATGAGCAAGGAAGTCAGGACTACGAGGGGTTGGTCCACCCACTGAGACAGTGTGCCTGATCTAATGGGAGCTCACCAAAGCCAGCTGGACTGTGACTGAACAGGCATGTGATCAAACCAGACTCTCTGAATATGGCTGACAAAGGAGGCTGACTGCGAAGCCAATGATAATGGCACTGGTATTTGTCTCTATTGCATGTACTGGCTTTTTCAGATCCCAGTCTGTTTGGATGCATATCTTCCTAGCCCTGGATGGAATGGGGAGGGCCTTGGACTTCTCATAGTGCAGGGTACACTGCCCTCTCTTAGGATTGGAGGGGGAGGAGAAAGGGGTAGTGGGAGGAGAGGAGGAAGTGGAATTTTTGAATGGTATTATTTTTAAAGCAATAAAAGTAACATAAACGAACACCCCCCCCAAAAAAAAAACAACACAAAAAAGAGTAGACCTGACCAGGACCCCTGCGGGTCTGGGGGTGAGTCTCGGACCTCCAAGGGAGTAGGCAGGAACCAGAGAGTTCTGTGGGTCCAAGCATGAGTCTGGGACTTCTGAGGGAATATGCCTGAGCCAAGATCTCAGTGGGTTTGGGCACTCCCGAGTCTGAGAACTGCAAGGGAGTAGATAAGAGCCAGAGACTTTTACAGGACCAACCCCAAGCCAGGGACTTCTGCAGGAATGTATCCAGACCAGGGACATTAATAGAAACAGGTCTGATCTAACAACCTAGGCTAGAGCAGGCCTGAGCTAGCAAAGTCCACAGGAGTGGAGCAGAGCCTGGGAGCTCTGAGTGACCTCCAGGAACAGAGAGTGACCAATGGGGTAACTAGAACTGTGGCACTGACTGAACCAATAGGAACAAAAGTCTGAGCCTTGGATTCACTGGCACCTAGAAGATTAATCAACAGAATCACAGACATCCTCAACCACACCAATTATAGGAAAAGATGAGTAGAAAACAAAAGAACACATGGAACTCCCAAAAGAACAACATGACACCAGTAAAATCTAGTGACCCTACAACAGCAAGACTTGAACAACCAAATATACATGAAGCAGAAGAAAGTGACCTAAAAAATAACTTCAGGGAATGTTTGAAACTCTTAAAGAGGAAATGAGAAACTCCCTCAAAGAAATGGAGGAAAAGAAACAAAAATTGAAAGACATCAGCAAATCTCTTAAAGAAAGCAAAGAAAAAGAAATCAAACATGTGAAAGATACTATTCAAGACTTGAACACTGAATTAGAGACAATAAAGAAAACATAAGTCGAGGGATTTATAGAAACAGAAATAATGGAGAAAATGACCAGGAACCACAAACCTAAGCATAAACAGCAGAATACAAGAGATTGAAGAGAGAATCTCATGAGCTCAAGATACAACAGAGGAAATAGACTCATCAGTCAATGAAAATACTAAATCTAACCAAAGCTTAACCTAAAATGTCCAGGAAATATGGGACACCATGAAAAGACCAAATCTAAGAATAATAGGCAAACAAGACAAAGAAGTTTAATTCAAAAACACAGAAAACATATTTAACAAAACCATAGATGAAAACTTTCCCAACCTAACGAAAGATATGCCTATAAAGACACAAGAAGCAAACAGAACACCAAACAGACTGGATCAAAAAAGTCCCATTGCTACATAATAATCAAACACTAAACATACAGAGTAAAGAAAAAATAATAAGAGCTGCAAAGGAAAAAGGCCAAGTAACATATAAAGGCAGACCTATCAGAATTACACCTGACTTCTGATTGGAGACAATGAAAGCCAGAAGGTGTGGCCAAGCATTATGCAGACCTTAAGAGACATTATGCAAGCCCACACTATTATACTCAGAAAAACTTTCAATCAATATAGACAGACACAACATGATATTCCATGGCACAACCAGATTTAACCAACACTTAGCCACAAACCCAGACCTAAGAAAATATTAGAAGGAAAACTCCAATCCAATGAAGTTGTCTGCATCAACAGAAACACAGACAATTTATTGTCCCATGGCAGCAAATCCCAAAGAAGGGAAAAACAAATGAATTAACATCACCAACAACAAAAAAATAAATTAAGAGGAGATAGCAATCACTGGTCATTAATATCCTTTAATATGAATGGACTCAATTCACCTATAAAAAGACATAGGCTAACAGATTAGATATGAAAACAGAATTCATTCTTCTGCATACAAGAAACACACCTCAATCTCAAAGACAGCATCACCTCAGAGTAAAGGTTTGACAAAAATTTTACAAACAAATAGACCTAAGAAACAAGATGGTGTAGTTATCCTAATATCTAACAAAATAGACTTCAAACTAAAATCAATCAAGAGACAAAGTAGGATATTTCATATTAGTCACAGGAAAATTCAATGAAGAAGAAATCTCGATACTGAGCATCTATGCCCAAAATACAAGGACACCCTCATATGTAAACACTTCTAAAGCTTAAAACCATAATTAAACCACACACACTAATAATGGGAGACTTCAACACTCCATTCTCATTTCCCAACAGGTTATTCAGACAAAAAACTTAACAGAAAAATAAGGGAACTAACAGATGTTATGACTCAAATGGACTTAACACACATCTATAGAATATTCCATCGAAACAGAAAAGAATATACCTTCTTCTCAGCACCTCATGGAACCTTCTCAAAAATTGACCACATACTCAGTAACGAAACAAACATCAACAAATACAAAAAATTGTAATAACTACATGTATCTTATCAGATCACCATGGCTTAAAATTAAAACTCAACAGCATTACTAATTACAGAAATCCCACAACCACATTGAAATTGAACAAAGCTCACCTGAATCATTAATGGGTCAAGGAAGAAAATAAAGGGAGAAATTAAAGACTTCCTAAAATTCAATGAAAATTATCACACAACATACCCAAATTTATGGCGCACAATGAAAGCAGTGTTAAGAGAAAAGTTCATAGCATTAAATGTCTATGTAAAGAAGTTGGAAAAATCTCACACTACTGAATTTACAGAACATTTGAAAACTTTATTTTTTTAATATTTATTTATTGTTATTATGTATACAATATTCTGTCTGTGTGTATGCCTGCAGGTCAGAAGAGGGC